>CM069861.1:8402103-8657103 GCA_036172795.1 Pelodytes ibericus | reverse complement strand
AGAACAAAGTGCCAATCTTCTAGCACAACGTGGTCTGTGAGACCACTTTCAACATTGAGCACCTTTCCTTCTGGCTGAGTGTTTCTCTTAGTGTGTGATTGTGTGCTTTCTGAGTGTGTCTGTGAGTCAGTATGTGCTGGCTGAGTGTGATTGTGTGCTGACTGAGTGTGTCTGTGAGTCAGTGTGTGCTCACTGAGTGTGTCTATGAATGACTGTGTGATATGTGTTAGTGTTCACATTTAGGACACAGCAATAACAATGTCAGCCGCACACAATTTTATCTATACCAAATGTTTATAGATGTTTGTAGAATAATTATGAGACAAATAAAATTCTAGGAGCTGTTCATTTCTAGAAGCTGGGATTTGAGTCTGATCTTGAAATATGCTATTTCTACAGTTCATTTTTATTATCACTTGCATATATTTTATTTAATAATGTGTGTCCGTGAGGGCCTCATGTTCGACTTTCGCCCTAATACTACCCTAAAATGCAGCTAGATATTAAATGTGAAATCAAGGACAGTCACAATGTAGAAAGGCAGGAATCTGTGGACGAAAAGACCCATCTCTGCTTCCATGGGACAAGTTACACCGACCAACGCCCGCCACTGCGGAGAAGGGACCGAATCCCAGACCGCGAAGGCCAAACCATTTATTTCCGCGCTGAGGAAGAACCAAATGGAGTGGTGTATGAAAGGGACCGAGTCTATCTGAGGGGTCTTCTCAGCCACGTCTCTGCACACACGGCTATGTATCTTTAATTTCTGACTTCTGGTGGTGGGAGTTGTTCTCAATAACACGCGTTGAGAGCCAAAGAAAGCAGACACAAGTTCTTTATCCTTTAACTCTGAGTCTTTATTGATCTAACATTCATATATACATACCCCAAATTAAGGAGGGGTCTGCTTCAATCTCATTGGTTATAATGTATGTGCTCATATGAATATGGAGGCGTATAGGGGTTGTTAATGGTATATATGCTAAATAACAGGTACACAACAATCTAGAAATGAGTGGAAAGTACCAGAATAAGAATGGAATTTACTGATAATTAAAAAGACGTAGTGGTTCCAATCACGGGGTAAAACAGAGATAAGAGCATAGCGGTATCATCTTCTGGTAACTTCTCCTTTTCCTAATTAGTAGGATTAATTGGAGATGGCAAGAACCTGTGAGTCCAGGCCCCTGCCAACTTCTCTCCTCCAAGTTCTCCTAGTATCATCTCCAAATGTGACTGTGGAAGAAGTTTGGTGAAATGCGTGGGGTAACCAGCAGAGGGGAGAGAGGTGTTATATATGTGACTGTGGAAGAAGTTACACCAGTATCGTTTAGGTGAAATGCGTTGGGTATCCGGCAGAGGAGAGAGAGGTGTTATATATGTGACTGTGGGAGAAGTAACACCAGTATCGTTTAGGTGAAATGCGTTGGGTATCCGGCAGAGGGGAGAGAGAGAGAGAGGTGTTATATATGTGACTGTGGGAGAAGTAACACCAGTATCGTTTAGGCGAAATGCGTGGGGTATCCGGCAGGGGAGAGAGAGAGAGGTGTTATATGTTTGACTGTGGGAGAAGTTAAAACACTAGTTCCTATCTCTATAGACATCTGAGGACACATGTGGAACAGTCTGATTACGGGGTCTGTAATGATACACAGGTAGAGGAAGGACCCCTGTCTAATGTGGATGAGGTCACTGCTGACTGATTCCTGGGAGAAAAGGAGCATCAGGTCATGGTTCCAGCTACCAGACATAGAGATACAAGATTACTCACTGACTGTGAGGATTATAAACACTAAAGGGACACTTCAGGCACCAATCCAACTTTGGTTCCTCTGTTAAAGAAGGATAAGTAATTATTATAGCTGCTTTGATAATGCAGGTCGCCTACAACCTGAATATCGATTTTAACCCCTTAGTGACAAGACATTTTGACCTTGTCTTTCCCTTGGTGACAAGCTGTAATTTTCTTCTCTCTCGCAAACTGTACCCACACAAATGATCTGTTGTTTTTATCATCATAAGAAGGGCTTTCATTAAATACCATTATGTTCATCATATCTTATCATTTACTACAAAAAAAAATCATAAAATATGATGAAAAAAAAACAAAACACTTTTTGTAAATTTTACCTAAAATATAATTTACACAAGTACAATCATTACAAAAAGACCCTGAATAAATAGTTTCTAAATGTTGTCCCAAGTTCAGAAATATGCTTTTTTCCATTTTTTTCTGCAGTTTTTTTGCGATTTATGGGGCAAAAAAACAAAAATAGTGTTTTTTGTTTTTTTCCTATATTGACCTTTTGACCCCAACCCCAACCGTAAATGTAACCCCAGCTCTAACCCTTATGCTAACACCTAATATATTTTAATATTAACTTAATTTGAACCCTATCCCTTATGCTCGCCCTAATTTAATTGTGACCCTAACAGCTATTCTAAATCTAACCCTATATTTGAGCTAATTAAGTCTTTTTTTTTTCATTGTAATGTTGCTGACTGCCTCTAGGGGCAGTCAAGCAACATATTCAGAGCGTCAGAAGTGAATTTTTTTTTCACTTCCGAAGCTCTAACCACAAGAGGGCACAGCCATATTGCAGGAGCATGCTGCTCCGTCAATATGGCGCCCACGATCGCTCCGTGGAGCTCCAGAGGCCAAAATGTTGGTGCTTGTTAATGCCTCGACATCAAGGCAATAGAGCAGCACCGTCAGATCGGTCTTTGCAGTTCCATTGTCGGGAACATCGTCTTTGCCCCAGATGATGGAATTGTTTGTATTGCTGAATATCCTTACATGGCACAGTATAGGTCAGTGTTATGGTTAAGATATCCATGAGATGGTCTGTTTTCTAAATAATAAAATGCAGTAACTATAACACTGGCTCCTAGGATGGTATAACTTTTTTTTTTTTCACTTGTGCTTCTAATATAGAAGTGAAAAATGTGTAGTCCCTGGTTTATTATAGCCCCCTCCGCACTCTGCAGACCCCAGTCAGACAAGCGGGGACGAGTCTGTGCCAGCGTTGACAGAGCCAAGAGTACCTCTAAAGATCCATGTCGGGTTTACTTCAGAGGAGTGGACTCTGCTTTAAGGGTTAAAAAAACTTTCGTTATCCTTTGAGGGGGAACCTTTTGGAGGGTCTACTCAATAAAGAGAAACCTGCAGTGAATTGAGACGGGAAGTTCAAACTTAAGGCCAAAGTAGTTGGAAAAATGCAGCTGAATGGGAGATTCTCCCGCTATAATTGAGGCAATAATGTAATTCGGGTTGTATTACTTTTCTGGGGTAAATAAATCACAAACCTTGAAAGCTGCCTTCCAGACCTCCTGGCCCCAAGGATATAACACTTAACACATGTTAGGGGGATAGAGAGCAATTCTGGGGCAAGTTTGTAATAGTGGAGCTGCCGGTGCGAATATCTCTGCACTTTGAGAACTTTGCTCCGAACGCAGAATGTCCATGGAAGGCACTGGAGTATTTTGCAGTAAATGTGTCCGTAGCCTGTATTACGGGATTATACAGATAATGCAGAGACCATAAACTGTCCAGAACATGTTCTGTTCTGCAGCTTATTCCATGCGAGGAATCCCATTGGCAGTGCCAAGGGTCGCCATCACTGACGTGGAACACGCCGTGCTACAAAAGTCTACTCAGTTAAGAGAGAGTTGAAATCGGAATAATAAACTTAAGGGGAGAGCAGCTGAGTTGAAAAAATTCTCCCATTGAGCAGCATCGGCTACTTAGGCCTAAAGTTTGCAGTTGCCATCTCAGTTCTTGCAATTCTCTTTTTATTGAATAGACCCACAAGTATTATGCTGACATATCCCACGATGCTCAGTCATTTGAGCAGCATCATACAGCAGCAGTGCCAAGGTTTGCCATCACTGCCATGACACAGTGTAGCTATATCCTATACAGTGTATAGCATGAGAAAGAAAATGTTACACTGAATTCTTTATTAATAAACATCCTTATAATAAACTAGGAGAACAAAGTTACAGTCCACGACCCTTTCTGAAGGTACAAAAATGTAATGTTACAAAAAAATAAATATTTGAAGACCGAATCTTGCGACTTTTATTGTAGAGAGGTCTAGAACCCGGAGATCTAGAACCGGAGGTCTAGAGCGCCTGGTGTGTCTTCTGATGTCTGATGAGGTTTATTTTTTGCCGAAAGCGCTTGCTACACCCCGTACAGGAGTAGGGCTGTTCCCCCGTGTGTATTCTCATGTGGACGTCCACCGCGGACTTGTTTGAGAAGCGCTTCCCACATTGCGCGCAGCGGTACAGCTGCTCCCGCGTGTGCGTCCGCTGGTGGCTCACCAGGGTGATCTTCTGAGTGAACGTCTTGCCGCAGGAGGAGCAGGTGTAGGGCCTCTCTCCGGTGTGGATCCTGCGGTGGGTGATGAGGTGGGAGCCGCGGGTGAAGCGTTTGCCGCAGTCACTGCATGTGTAAGGCCTTTCTCCCGTGTGGGAGGTCTGGTGTCTCACCAGGATGGAGCTCTGGGAGAAGCTCTTCCCGCACTGGTTGCATTGGTAAGGCCTTGTTCCCGAGTGGGTCACCTGGTGCCGGAGAAGGTGGGAACTCCAGGAAAAACTCTTCCCGCAGTCACCGCAGGCGTAACGTCTGTATCCCGGAGGCCCCTCTTCCGCTGAACCATCCTCCGAATGGGTCTCTTCTACTTTGACGACACAACCAACTAAGGGGGTGGGGGAGATAAAGAACGGTCATTATGATTTAATTAAACCAAACCCCCGATTTGTGGCTTGTGAAAACAAAGGTCTATCTGCCCTAACAGAGGATAAACGACCATGTACCTTCAAAAATACTGCCAGTTTATCCTCTTACGAGGGCCATTGGGTATTTCACATTTGAAGCACAAGTAAACAAAAATATGTAAAAATTGGGTGGTTCTTTAAGGATGACATTATTTCTTTTATTATTTATAATGGTTGACTCGGGAAAAGTTCTGAAAATGGAACAATCGGCAGGACCGTTCCATTGGCTTTCACCGTAAACACTTCACTTTTAGAACCAGGCCCCGTGATAAACGGCCTGTGGCAGATCAGTCATTACCTGAATCACAGGAAACATTACATACTGAGCAATGGAGCAATATATACATTATGTCCATATATTTGTTTACGATGTATAGAGATGTTTACCTGTGTAATCCTCCATGACCTCTGACCCTGTGCCGGGGTGATTCCTTATGGGATATGGCCGGATCCAGGCTGTGGATATAAATGATCCCACAAATGATCACACAGTCACACAAGCAGTGATGCTCAGAACACACTTGTTCCACACGCAGCAATGCTCACTTTGCACATAGCACACTGCGTTACACACCACAATCCTGTCCATGCATGTTACACACACAGTGATGCTTAGACCACGTGTGTTACACTGTTACACAGTGATGCTCAGATCACGCGTGTTACACACACAGTGATGCTCAGCCCATGCATGTTACACACAGTGATGCTCAGTCTACGCGTGTAACACACACAGTGACACTCAGTACACGTGTTACACACACAGTGACATTCAGTACACGCGTGTTACACACACAGTGACATTCAGTACACGCGTGTTACACACAGTGCTGCTCAGTCTACACGTGTTACACACACAGTGATGTTCAATCCACACAAGTTACACACACAGTGATAGTAAATACACACAGTGTTGCTGTGTCCACTTGTGTTACACACACAGTGATGCTAAGTGTATGCATGTTACACACACAGTGATGCTCAGTCCACGCGTGTTACACAGTGATGCTCAGTGTATGCGTGTTACACACACAGTGATGCTCAGTCCACGCATGTTACACACTGATGCTCAGTCCACGCATGTTACACACAGTAATGCTCAGTCCACATGTGTTACACACACAGTGATGCTCAGTCTAGATACAGTGACACACTATGCTGTGTAACACTGACACAAGCAGACACACTGATACAGTATATATATTATATAGTAGTGTGTGTTCACACTGACACATTGAATCTATCACACTATACTGTGTAACACTGACACTGGCTTACACACTGATACAGTATATATATTATATAGTAGTGTGTGTTCACACTGACACATTGAATCTATCACACTATACTGTGTAACACTGACACTAGCAGACACACTGATACAGTATATATATTATATAGCAGTGTGTGTTCACACTGACACATTGAATCTATCACACTATACTGTGTAACACTGACACTGGCTTACACACTGATACAGTATATATTATATAGCAGTGTGTGTTCACACTGACACATTGAATCTATCACACTATACTGTGTAACACTGACACTGGCTTACACACTTATACAGTATATATATTATATGGCAGTGTGTGTTCACACTGACACATTGAATCTATCACACTATACTGTGTAACACTGACACAAGCAGACACACTGATACAGTATATATATTATATAGCAGTGTGTGTTCACACTGACACATTGAATCTATCACACTATACTGTGTAACACTGACACTGGCAGACACACTGATACAGTATATATATTATATAGCAGTGTGTTCACACTGACACATTGAATCTGTCACACTATACTGTGTAACACTGACACAAGCAGACACACTGATACAGTATATATATTATATGGCAGTGTGTGTTCACACTGACACATTGAATCTATCACACTATACTGTGTAACACTGACACTGGCAGACACACTGATACAGTATATATATTATATAGCAGTGTGTTCACACTGACACATTGAATCTGTCACACTATACTGTGTAACACTGACACTGGCAGACACACTGATACAGTATATATATTATATGGCAGTGTGTGTTCACACTGACACATTGAATCTATCACACTATACTGTGTAACACTGACACTGGCAGACACACTGATACAGTATATATATTATATAGCAGTGTGTTCACACTGACACATTGAATCTGTCACACTATACTGTGTAACACTGACACTGGCTTACACACTGATACAGTATATATTATATAGCAGTGTGTGTTCACACTGACACATTGAATCTGTCACACTATACTGTGTAACACTGACACTGGCAGACACACTGATACAGTATATATTGTTCACACTGACACATTGTATCATTTGATTCTCACCTACTGATGCAGAGCACAGTCAGCCAGCAATAGCCTCTCTCCCCAGCTCTGCAGCCATTGGCTGAGCTAGCTGACCTCGTGGCACACAGGCTTCTGGGACCTGTAGTTCCTTTTCTGTTCTTTAAACTACACTAGATAATGCTGATGAACTACGAGTCCCAGAATACTTTGAGAGGCGCTGTGACGTCACTCTGAACATCATGTCAGATTAGAGAGCTCTTGTGATGGGGGAATTAATAGGGTCAGTTAGAAATGATTATATAGGACAAATCTTACTGTGCAACATCTCTAGGCAGGTTAAAAAAAATACTAAAATACTGCTATTAACATTTACATGTTTTAAACCATTTTACCTTAAACTGTAACAATAGTAAAAGGGAGATGGGCCTATGTAAAAAACAATAATATATCTGAAAAACCCACACAATAAGATGGAGAAGATATATCCATACAATAGAGAGGCATGCATTCAGTGTATAGATATACAGTACGGATATGTATAAAAAGATTAGGAGATTTTCGGAGTTGCCTGTGACTGATCCCCCGGAGGAAGTCAACTATCTTTGACAAACGCGTAGGGCCACAGACCTCTCATCAGTTACTGCCTGGATTTGACCTATTTTTATCATTTATCGCACATTGCGGCGTTCCCGGGAGATACCATCTTTAGACAAGGTCACGGTGACAATTGATCCAGCACTTGATCCAGCACCTTATTACCAATCGTGGGACCCTGCACACCCGAGTCTGTTCTTTAAGCGAGCGGGTCTCTCTCTTGCCGTATTGTTATGTTTTCTGTCGATACATTGAATACACTCCTCTCTTTCTCTATATATATGTATGTATATATTTTCTCCATCTTGTTGTCTATTTTGCAGGTTCTTGGGTATATTACTGTTTCTGGCCTATCTCCCTTTTGCTATTGTACTTGTGAGGACGAGAGAAGTTCTTGGGGAGTTGAGGTTTTTGTTTGTTAGTGTCCAGATTATATATATATTTTTGTTCTATTCTGACCGTACTGTAATTCGTCTCTCACTGCCCCACGATTGCTGAGAGCAGAACCCACTTCTATACACCTTATATTTAGGTCTCTTCCTATAAGTAAGTTGGGGGGGGGGGGGCACACACTTTATTTTCGAGTTTTGGGGGGGGGGGTTCATTATATTGTGCTGGTCAAGAAACGGGTTCCATTAACTCGTCCGGAAGCCGACGGCTGGATGTATCTGGGGCTGGCCACAGCAATGTCTTCAGCAAACCATCATGTTACTTACAACCCACTGGGGATCAGATTGGCATGGCGTGCCTAACACATCCATTGTCACAAAGGGGTTAAAGCAAAAATTTTAGTTGTTGTGGCCTCTTTGCTCCTATAGCTCTATCAGAGGGGCAGACATGTTTAGAATCTTTGCTCTGTATAGCTCTATCAGAGGGGCAGACATGTTTAGAATCTTTGCTCTGTATAGCTCTATCAGGGGGTAGACACATTTAGGAACTGTTCTCTGTATAGCTTTATCAGGGGGCGGACATGTTGTTTAGAATCTTTTCTCTGTATAGCGCTATCAGGGGGTGGACATGTTGTTTAGAATCGTTGCTCCTATAGCTCTATCAGGGGGCAGACAAGTTGTTTAGAATCTTTGCTCTGTATAGCTCTATCAGGGGGCGGACTTGTTGTTTAGAATCGTTGCTCCTATAGCTCCATCAGGGGGCGGACATGTTGTTTAGAATCGTTGCTCCTTTAGCTCTATCAGGGGGCAGACATGTTGTTTAGAATCTTTGCTCTGTATAGCTCTATCAGGGGGCGGACATGTTGTTTAGAATCTTTGCTCTGGATAGCTCTCAGGGGGAGGATATGTTGTTTAGAATCGTTGCTCTGTATAGCTCTATCAGGGGGCGGACATGTTGTTTAGAATCTTTGCTCTGTATAGCTCTATCAGGGGGCGGACATGTTGTTTAGAATCTTTGCTCTGTATAGCTCTATCAGGGGGCGGACATGTTGTTTAGAATCTTTGCTCTGTATAGCTCTATCAGGGGGTGGACATGTTGTTTGGAATCTTTGCTCTGTATAGCTCTATCAGTGGGCGGACATGTTGCTTAGAATCTTTGCTCTGTATAGCTCTATCAGGGGGCGGACATGTTGTTTAGAATCTTTGCTCTGTATAGCTCTATCAGGGGGCGGACATGTTGTTTAGAATCTTTGCTCTGTATAGCTCTATCAGGGGGCGGACTTGTTGTTTAGAATCGTTGCTCCTATAGCTCCATCAGGGGGCGGACATGTTGTTTAGAATCGTTGCTCCTTTAGCTCTATCAGGGGGCAGACAAGTTGTTTAGAATCTTTGCTCTGTATGGCTCTATCAGGGGGCGGACATGTTGTTTAGAATCTTTGCTCTGTATAGCTCTATCAGGGGGCGGACATGTTATTTAGAATCGTTGCTCCTATAGCTCTATGAGGAGGTGGACATGTTTAGAATCTTGGGTCAGATTTTCCTTCGGTGAATGATGATCTGATGAAACATAAACAACATGTCTGCAGTCTGATACAGATATGTATAGTGCAAAGTATTCAGTTAGATACAATATGTGTATTCTGCCAGTAAAGAATTTGCGTGTAAAACATATACTTTTAATGCAATCTTTCAAATAAACAGAAGCAATGTTTCTTTTGCTACAGTTGTCCTTTAAACATGGGATCTGCAGCCACAAGATACAGAACCGTAATTGTGGACCTTGCTTGTCTCTGATTGGCTGCACAGTTGTTCTAATTTAGAACATTTCCATGCAGCTCCCCTCTCTTCCAATGATACAGCGCCTGGATGGAATGCTTTGTCCACTGGATGTATCAGCAGCTCCTGTTTCCTGTCAACTGAAATGCACCCTGTGGTGTTTCGCCAGTTGGTAGCTTTGGGCAAAGGTTTCTCCGCAAGCCAGACAGGAATAGGGTTTTTCTCCTGTGTGAATCCTCTGGTGTTTGCTAATGCCTGAATAGTCAGAAAACCTCTTACTGCACTGAGTGCATGCAAAGGGCTTCTCCCCCGTGTGCGTCCTCTTGTGGGTAATAAAGGAGGACATCCATGCAAAGCTGCGCCCGCAGTCGCCGCACACGTAAGGCTTCTCCCCGGTGTGAATCCTCTGATGTTTCGCCAGGTCGGATTTACAAGCAAAGATCTTGCCGCAGTCTGCGCAAGTGACAAACTTCCCTCGCGTTCCCTCGGGCGGAGATTTCCCCAGATCGGAGCTGGTCAAGTGATCCCTGTCGGACGGTTGAATGGAGGCCTGATCCGCGAGACGAGAGCATGGAGTATTCCTTACCAAACTGCCTATTACCTGAGCTTGCGCAGTCCAATCATTATATCCAATAAGATGTCTGTTAACACTGGTGTTTATATCACAGTCCGGGTATGTACTATTTGTATTCATATTGCCCTGGTTTTCTCCCACGCTAATATTTTGGAGTGTCAGGTTGGAGGTTCCCTCGTTGGAGATCTTGTATGGTGAAAATACACTTTCGTTTTGGTGATTTTTGAAGCTGGAGATCTTTGCATCGGACATCCTCATTACCCCAGTAAACCTCCCAGTCCCGGCTCTCCGCCCCTTTAATTCGGGGATCCTCTCGTCTCTCAGATCCTCACGCACGGGACCTTGCAACCGATCGTCTGATGGGCTGTCGAGCTGGAATCCGATTTCTAGAAAATTTGATTGGGACAAAAGAAGTCACGAGCCTGAAAAGTAGAGGCTTAGCTAGAAATGGAGAAAGGATAAGAGTGGGCGCGTGGTAAAGCCTTCCAGCGGAGAGGTTAATTACACTGAAGGAATTTAACCCCTTTGTGACGCTAGGACGTACTATGCCGTCCTGACTTTAAGTGTCTTAAAGTCGTTAGGATGGCATAGTACGTCCTGTACTAAACAACTCATCGCGGCTGTTATAGCGGATACCACCTGTCATCTGAGGCCACTTTGAGTGGCCTTAGTCTGACAGGGAAAATGTAGCCAGTACTCAAAGCGAGCACCGGCTACATTTTGCTAAATCGCGCTGTGCCCGAACTTCCGGGTTCGGGCACGCCTCCGTGACGTGACATGTGACGTCCAGAGGTGAAGCGATTTTTTTGGTAGGGACCCACAGGGTCTATTAAGACCCTGATCGGGTCTCTGCCAGAGTGTTCCTGGCTACCGATCACCTTGGGATCGGTGGCCAGGAACAAATCGTGACGTTTTGGTGCTTGCGTGCGTCGTTTGGGACGCAAGCACCATGCGTCACGAAGGGGTTAAAGCATAAAAGGTGTGGGGGGGGGGGGGGGCATAAGATTATTCTGAACCCAAGAAATGATCTGAGGTTTTATAGTAGTACAAATTTAGGACTAATCTACGATAAATTTCGAAATATCTACATCAATAAATAAAATTATAAGCAAAATAAATAAACACAAACGGCCATCCCACAATACAACCTTCTTCTAACACACAGATGATGCAGGAAAATGGTGGGATATTGTATATCCATGTAAAGATTAGAGTCAGATTTACCACACTGTATAGCAATGGAGAATCGGAAGCTGTTTATCAATATAATACTTAGAATGCCTGGAGAGTGGTGCCGAGAGGGAGTAATCCCCAAATTTTGGAAATTAATTTAAATTTACCTTGTTTGGCTTAGTTTGTAGCTTTTTAAATGATATTTGGCCCATGTTTAGAAGATATTGTTGGCTATGTAAGGAAGAAACTATGCAGTGGGGGGGGGGGGTTTGTTTATTGGAATCTTCCATTTCCTATTGGTCGAATCCTACACAGTCAGTCTGACAAACCAATAAGGGAGCACTGCGCAGCTCACACCCACCAGCAGCTACTGGAGAAGTTACGTGTCCTAGTGCTTGTTTTTCCCTTATATAAATAAGTGATTACTTCTGAACAAAGCACGACGGGAAGATAAAATTAAAAACGTATTATTAAATGGCTACAGCACTTACCCATAGCCCCGCCCACATCGTCCTGCAGACTGAATATATTAGACTTCTCATCGCTCTCGATACTGGATACAATGCTCCGATGAACAGCCAGAGATCCTGACACAGACAGAATTACAAGTGAGACGGTCGTTGTGTCTATAGCTGGATTTTAACACACACGACATTCACACACCTGTACTATCCACAACCGAATCTCTTCCGCCAGGAATACTATACTTTTCCTCTTTCTCTGCATCGCACGTGGCACTTGGACCTAAAACCGTCTCGCGGATTCCTGCTAAAAAAAGAAATGAGCAGTAATACTTTTAGGGGCAATGCAGACCCTAGTGCTAGGTTAGACTAGCCATGTTTAAACTGTATTTTGAAATCCTGTGATTAGCGCTCACCCATAGTAATATCCTGCGCCACAGCGTCCTGTACACCGCGTCTATCAGACCAGCCATCCTTCTGCGTGTCGGCAGCCACACTGAGATTGGCGGCAAGGTGCCCTGTAACAATATAGAATGGGAGAAATTGCTGCTGACCCTGCTCCAGACGTGTTTTACACACAAATTATCATAACTTTTTATTTGGCTTCTAAACAGTATGACAGTGCCAAAACCAAGGCTTATAGGGTTAAAAAAAAACTCCCATTTCCCATAATACTGTTTAAAGGGTTTATGTTGAGTAAAACTAACATGATTAAATGCTATCTAAATAAAAACAGTACAAATTAACAGTGAAGTTGTCCTGTAAGTTATGTTAATTTGAAAGATTGTGTGGGCATTTTAAAAAGCATAATGCTTTAATGAAAGAATACAAATAAAGTGTCTTATTGAGCCCTTTAGAATCTTTGCTCTGTATAGCTCTATCAGAGGGTGGACATGTTGTTTAGAATCTTTGCTCTGTATAGCTCTATCTCGGGGCAGACATGTTGTTTAGAATCTTTGTTCTGTATAGCTCTATCGGGGCAGACATGTTGATTAGAATCTTTGCTCTGTATAGCTCTATCAGGGGGTGGACATGTTTATTAGAATCTTTGCTGTGTATAGCTCTATCAGGGGCAGACATGTTGTTTAGAATCTTTACTCTGTATAGCTGCATTAGAGGCAGACATGTTGTTTAGAATCTTTGCTCTGTATAGCTCTATCAGGGGGCAGACATGTTGTTTAGAATCTTTGCTCTGTATAGCTCTATCAGGGGCCGGACATGTTGCTTAGAATCTTTGCTCTGTATAGCTCTATCAGGGGGTGGACATGTTGTTTAGAATCTTTGTTCTGTATAGCTCTATCTGGGGGCAGACATGTTGTTTAGAATCTTTGTTCTGTATAGCTCTATCTGGGGGCAGACATGTTGTTTAGAATCTTTGTTCTGTATAGCTAACTGGGTGACCCAAGATGTCTGCCCACAGATGCTATACAAAACAAAGAAAGCTTAAAATTAGTTGTAATATTAACCCTTTAAGGACCAGGGATTTTCCTGGGCCAAGGACCAGAGCGTTTTTCAATTTTTAATATGCGGTTTTTGAAACATAAATTTCCTCTCTCTCATTTAACGTACCCATATAAGTTATATGTTGTTTTTTAAAGGACAGTTAGAGCTTTCTTTTTATACCCTATACATAAAAATGATTTACATTTTAGTATTAAAAAATACATATAAAAGAGGAAATTTATGAGGAAAAAAAAGTTTTTCCCCATTATTTTTCTAATAATAAGCTACATAACTAGTACAACACTAACCCACTTATCCCCCCTAATTAACTTACTAATAAAAAAGAAAAATATTGGTTCCCAAACCCCCCTAAACAAAAAAGAAGACAGAAAAAATCTCTGAAGGGGGGTTAAATTTTATTAAATAAATATATTAAAATTACCTTTATTTATTAAAAAAAACTTTATAAATTGTAAAAATAAAAAAATCTGTAAAAAAAAACTAAATGAGGGCCATAAAGTGGAAAACTGATCAGCAATGAAAGGGTTAATTTTTTTTAACCTCTGTGTATGTAATTAATTTATTTTTACTTGCAGGTCACTCTCTGTGCTTCACTATAAGATCGTGAAGCACAGAGAGTGAATTAGAGGCAGTGTGTGAACACACTGACTTTGCCATCTAATTTGCATGTTATCGCGGTGATCACTCAATCACCGCGATCACATGCCGGAAACTGACCGATCGGGTCCAGGAGCTTTGCCTTGGGTGCGTGGCTTCGTCCAGGACCCGTTGCAGACTGGCTGGCGGTGCCCACGGAGCGCACCGCCGGCTAGACTGCATGACGAGTTAACTTGTCATAAGGTCGCTAATGCTGCGGCTCTTTTGACGAGTTAACTCGTCATAAGGTCGGGAAGGGGTTAAGCAGAATATTAACACATTGTTTCCTGGCACTGTGCCCTTCACCTACCGATATTACCGTCCTCCTCTGCTGTGTCCTGTGGATTTGCATTTTGTTCCTTCTTCATATCAGAGATAACACTGACAGGAGGCTCCAGCCAATCTGTCACAATACAAAATGTATCATCATTTACAGGGTTATATCTACAAAACCTATCCTAGCAGACGTACTCTGTACTCCTATCCGCTTCCATGACAGCAGCATCACAGCTCTGCCACATCCTCACAGCTTATCTAACCTATTCGCTCCTAATACTGGTGCTCTCCCCGTGTTGGAAGGCCACATCGGAGACGGAGAATGGACTATAGGATGGTACCTGCTCAGTAGGGGCTTCTCCAGTACAGAGCAGACCCCTCCATTAGATTATCAGCCTGGTACCGCCCATCAGGACAGTCCAGACCAGAAAATTCATGGCAAGCCTCCTCTGCATGGAGAACAAAGCAACCACAGGCGTACGTTTCAGTCTACATAGGCCTTGTCAGTGTGGGACAGCTGGTGTCCGTCTGGGTGCACTGAGCCAGGGATCCATGTAAGGGCCTATCCTGAACAGCCCAAGCTTGGAGAAAAGAAAGTGAGACCTACATCTCAGACTGAGTGTTGGAGAACCTCCTCTGATAACGGTTTGGTAAAGGTTAGACTTGTCGGGATGTGTATGTAAATTTACACAGGATGGAGCTATAGGTTAGGTAACCAGAGAAGATGAGGTGTTACCGGCTGGGGTCGGAGAGTCTCGCACAGTTATATCCTTGTAGTCCTCCTGGTGTCCCTTCAGATATTCCCACTCCTCTATAGACAGATAGACGGCCACATCATCATATTTTATCGAGACCTGTATAACAGCAAAACCCAGCAACGGGGACAGATCATGCGTCAGAACAAGAACTTGAACTATAGGATATTCTCCTTATAATTATCCGTATTAAAATCGACAGACATTCAGGAAGGTCATGTTATAAAACCATCGCCATCTAACGCCAAGAGGTCATCTTTACAGGAGGTTACACTGCACAGACATTTCTTTTTATCGTAAGTTCTATAAAGCTGTGTTAATTCCCATCCACGGGAAATGTCATTTTAAGACAAACAAAGGCATTGTGAGAGATCCCATGAGAGATCCCATGAGAGATTGCAGCGTTTGTAATCACTGGATCACTTTGGGACTGAACACGCTACAGCAGACGGCATGTGAATTTCCTGGTTTTACATATAAACACACATTAAATGAGCTGCAGAATGAATACGACATACAGTCAAGGCGTTGACTTTGAAAATTGAGAAACATGGATCAGCTGACACAACGATCCACTGGATCACAGGAGTGATGGCTCCTGGTAAGACCCCAAATCAAGTCTTTGTGCCTAAATAGTAAATGATTCTGGATTGTGAACCCCGAAGCTAGGTCTGTCCGCAGGTGATATCTTAAAACCTCAAGTCATACACACAAATCAAAGTGAATGTGATCATTGTCGATACTGGACTCTAGGGCCCGCTATTGCGATCATCTCCTCCTAGCTCACTGATGGCTAACCTTGGCACTGGGATCTATGGGACCCTGTATGACCCGCGATGTTCAGTTTAGCTAATTTGGTCTTCGGAAACGTACCTGTGAGGCAGGGGAATGGTTCACCAAGGAGGTCCCAGTCTTCCAGATGTTTTGTGACATCTGGGGGGGAATGGAGGTGTCCTGGACCCCGTCAGCAGGCTTTTTCATAATAACATATTCCTACACAATGAGAGGAGACAGGGTTAAGCAGGGTATAGGCAGTCACTGGCAGAGCATCATGGGAGTTGTAGTCCATGATACAAACGGCAGAGGTTGCCTTCTGTGAGGCAGATGATTCTTCAGATCTCCTGGACAGCAATGTACCTTGTATATCATACCGTTTGTCTATGGCTCGTTAATGGACAATTGTCCGATACTTCCTGCAATCTTTCAATTAACATAACTTCCAAATTAGTACAGCTTTTTGGAATCCCTCATATAAATGTGTCCCCTACATTAATAACTGCTATTTATTTATCCATCACCAATGAGTCACAGTGAGCTTGGTGCAGAACGCAGAGCAGTGTTACAAGATTAGATGGATTAAGCCCTTCCTTTAATTTGTGGATCCATCCAAACTTGTTGATCTGTAATCCATCCAAAGATCCTGCAGAAGCCCAGCTTTGAGCTCATGAGGTCTCTGGGTTTCACCTTGAGGTTCCCACCTCTCCAGTCATAAGGTAGATGATGGCCACCATGTGATTTAGTATCTTGCCAGTCATCTGCTCCTTCTCAGTGTCCATCTCTGCTACCATAGTGGACGGTCCCGCTGCCCTTGGGATGTCCTCTGAAGGTATGGAAAGGTAGATTCCTAAATGATCTTCATGCAGGAGGCCCTAAAAGAAACATTTCTAGGTTAACCTGGCAGCTGCTAAAACGGGGGGAGCAGACACATCCTAAAACAGGTGACTTGGTACTGCACTCCCACAACAGCAAGCACACTAGAGTAAGCTCATCTACCGATACTTAAATACATGCTCTGACCTATGTTTGTTCCACGTATATGGTGGAGCATGTGGCATTAAACATGTCCGATTTCTTGCACAATTTGTTGCTCTTGCATCTCGGAACATGTAAAAGTAACGGCATGCTCCGCCCTCTATCTCACTTTTGCAGTTTCTAAGAGTACAGCTGTACACTGGCCACCAATTCCACCACTGAAAGCTTTAGGGGAATCACTGGCGATGTGTGGCATGCACACACACATATATTGGGCATCCTTATTTAGCTCAATGGAAGCCCCTTTGATTGGCAACCAAGAGAAGATCCCAGGAGCGATCCTGCCATAGGCAAGTTTCAAATGATAAGTTCTGGGGGGGAAAAAAAGAAAGTCTGATGTGGGTGCATGAGTACACGGGATGCTGAGAGAGGCGCTTTCAAAGTTAAAGCCAAAGTAGTAGCATTGGAAAAACTCTTCAATGGGAGAATTATTCCAACTCTGCTACTTTGGACTCAAGTTTGAAATATCCACCTCAATTCCCTGCAACTCTCTTTTTCATGAATAAAGCCCATACTGAACGAGATTTCCAGGTATTTCCCATGATTTATTCAGGGTCTTTTTACCTCTGGAGCCCCCCGCTGATGGGGTGGACCGCAGGAAGAGTCCGGGGGCGAGATGAAATGAGAAGGATTAGGGAGGGAATGGACAAAACCAAACAAACAAGGTTCACCCCTTCCATCATTTTGAGAATACACCTCCCAAAAAGGGGAAGTGTTTGTTTGTTTTGTTTTTTGAATTCTATACTGTGGGTTTTTTTCCTTTTGATTTTCAAATGGCCACAGAGGCACACTATGGGCGGGGCATTTTTAAGTGACTATATGGCCAATTAAAAGCTGTTCATGTAATTTAGTAAGTCGTTTTGAATATGAATAATGTATTATATACAAAAACTAATATATTAAACACATTTACTGCAGCTATACAGAGACATCTAGGAACATGGCGAGCTCCTAGAAATAGGCACGGGGGGGGGGGGGGGGCAAAATTAGGCACTGCTGGGATGGAGGGGTTTAGTGTGTAATGGTGGGGGCGCGGGGGGGGGGGGGGGGTTACTTAGCTTATTAAATTAATTCCAGAATAAAATAATAAATGATGCTAAAAAGAACACATTCCCCTTATTGATACAGCATGCATGTAGATAAACCTCTCACAGCTACTTCCACCTAATAATCAAACCTAACTGTCCTTATAACAGTAAACAGAGAATAAAACGGGCTGGGTTGTACCTGGTACAGCTGTCCTGAGGCCTCTGCAGTCATTGGCTGCTAACTATCACATGACCTGCAGCTTTGCAAGGAGTTCTGGGTACTGTAGTTTGACATCATTCAGCAGCATAGAAAAGTAATAAAGTACATACAAAGCATGGTTACCCACATTAGCTATGTTTCCAGACACACACACACATTCCACATGCTGCAGAAAGAGCATGCACAGTGCAGCCTGGCAGTATGTATGATGCATACACACACAATCCAATTCATTAATGGGGGTGGAGATCTCATGGGACCAGGATTAATTAGTACCTGTGCACACATACATCCTACACACCACACATGCATCCTACACACCCTTGCTGACAACTATTAACCCCTTCATGGCCGTACTTTTGTCATTCTGGACGGTGGCTGTTTTAACATTTTTGCGGTGTTTGTGTTTAGCTGTAATTTTCCTCTCTCTCATTTACTGCACCCACACAAATTATATATTTTTGTGTTCAGGATAAGAAGGGCTTTCTAGATACCATTATTCTCATATATTGCTTTTGTTGACTACATTTCCTATCATGCGCAGCCAGCCAAAAGCTACCTTAGCATCATAGGCAATGTAGTCTATAGTAGACAGCAGAGATGCTTGCTACCCCTCTGATGCATGGGTAACATATCTCTACTCCTGGGGGCCTAATGAACGGGAAATAAAAAAAAAATAATCCTGTGCGGTTTGGGGTACATGGCAGGCTGCCCATACTATAACCGGTCTCTCTCTGCCCCCGACGAGTCACCACAGGGAAGGAATAATAGCCTGACGCATTTCGCATGGATTACGTGTAACTTGACCTCTGACCTCCAACGCCTCGCTGATGTCACTCATTCCCAGCTCATCGCCAACATCGCCTCCTCCTACCTGCAGGAGCAGCCTCTTCCACACATTGAACCCGCTGATTGGCTACGGGCACATCATGTGTACCCACATTCGCCTGCGTCGCAACCGCTGCTGGGAGGTGTGGTTCTGTCGTGCAGCTCAGGATATCCCTCAAGTCTATAAACTACAAGTCCCGGCATGCATCCAATCGCATTGTAGGTGCCTGACCCGCGCCGCTGTGCAGTTTCTGGGAGTTGTAGTTCAGAATGAAAGACAGCTCATGGGAGCCGGGCCAGACACGGACAACATGTCCCAGGCCCAGCGTTTAAACCAATAAGCGCCCGTCCACATGGCTGGAGCAGGTCGGAGCTGCCGGCCTGGAGTGTGTTATGATCATGCATTGTATGGATTAGCTGCACCGGTTTAATACTGAATATTAGCAGTTACAATGAGCTGTTTTTTTGTGTCTGGAAGAATTGTTGTAATTAGATATATTATTGTTTTGTTTGGAGGTTGTGCTACACACGGCCTGGGCTGGCACGCTACTCCACTGCCACCAATATCGGAACTCGGACGCGCCCCCGATGATGTCACGCCGGACGTCATTCCTCCACTAGCAGGAACGTTTAAAACTATGTACCCCTGCTGATCCCATACAAAAACGAGGGACCCTTGCATTCGGCTGTCAAAGCGGGGCGACAACGAGAAACTGCTGTGTTTCGCATGTGCGCCACAGCAGATGGTAACCCTGCGTGTATCTTATTATAACATACACGTCAGGTTTACTTACAAGTCCCGGGACAGGTTTTGTTTAACCCTTGCCGTTGATTGCATACTCAGCTATGTCTGGCTGCAGCCATCTTATAAATTGTGCTAGTTTTTTTTTCTTCTTTTAAATATACTCTCCTCAGTGGACATGTAGTGTTATAGAAGAGGACTGAGGGGGGTCTACTGACAGACGCGTTTCGCCCCCATGTCCGGCTTCTGCAGCAATGAGAAGAAAAAGGTATCTGACCTGTAAAACAAATACTAAATTCAATATATGAATTGTTGTTGTTTTTTTTTACCTCCCAGAAAATATGGGTCCAAAAGCCCTATCTCCCAAAACCCCAGGGGGTGACTTGGGGGCAAGGTTTAAAATTGGATTGCAAGCCTTGTGGGTCAGGCAGGCAATACTTGGATCACATGTAACATTTCTGCTCCCCCCTCACTCTCCTCATTTGTATTATTTTTACCCTGCGTTAAATGCAGTCAAATTGACTATATTTTAGATATTTATAAGGTGGCAGACATCTGCTTGACCTCTGACCTCCAGCGCCTCTCTGACGTCACTCATTCCCAGCTCTTCGCGTCCTACCACACATTGAACCCGCTGATTGGCTACGGTCACGTCACGTGACCCACTCTCGCGCTGCGTCGCAACCGCTGCTGGGAGGTGTGGTACCGTCGCCCGGCTCAGTGCCGCCCTCGGATCTCTGAGGAAACCACAAGTCCCGGCATGCACCTGGCCGAGACCCCGTCCAATCGCCGCGTGGGTGCCCGCTTTGGCGTCGCCTCTCGCCGCCGTGCGCTTTCTGGGAGTTGTAGTTCAAAATGAAAGACAGCTCTTAGGAGCCGGGCCAGACGCGGACTACATGTCCCAGCATGCAGCAGTGATGGCCCAGCGTTTAAACCAATAGGCGCAGGGTATTGGCTTTCTCCGCCCCCACACATGGCTGGAGCAGGTAGGAGCTGGACTGCTTTGTTTGGCCTTCCACCCTAATATTCGGATATGCAGGGCAGCAGCCTGCCTAATGCCTCTGTGAGGGGCTAGATCTGGGCTTTCCAATGGAGAATACACCCTTCCCCAGCCACACACTGAGTGTCTGCTGCCCACAGCCTCTGTGCAACAACAAGGCATTGTCCAAAAAAGGTGCTCTCACCCCAAGAGCTTGCAATCTAAATGCACCTTCTCATTGCAAGTGCTGAAGCCTGCATATTTCTGATCTCTCTCATTTATAGCCTTCTGCCCTGCACAATGTAACCTGAATATGTCTCAATAAAGACCTCTCTGGCTGATATTCTCTGGCAGTTTTGCAGTGTAATAGATTTCTGAATAGTATGAAAGTAAATTTTCTGTGATTTATCTGAATAGTATGAGAGCTGTAGTCAGCAGCACATATTATAAATGAGAAAGTCTGGACTGTGTTATTATTGTGCATTGTATGGATTAGCTGGAGTCCTGCACCGGTTTAATACTTTCTATATATATATATATATATATATATATATATATATATGCGCTGATACGCACTTTGTTCTCGTACCCTCGTCTCTGTTTAGTTGCTTTGATTTAATATTTGTGGTCGATACGTATCCACGTGTACTGTTTAGGAGATGCATTACTATTGTAGCCTCTGTATTCATGTTGTTGGGTGAGGTGTGTATGTATTTTTTAATTGATGACATGTTTTATTTGCACTGGGTTTGCCGCTTATTTTTGTGTACAATTTGGATCTATTACGCGGTCGTTCCATGTTTTGTTTGTTTGGAGGTTCTTGCACAGTATATGCGGATAATGCAGTAATAATGTATACACATTCAGGCAATTGGTGAAATGCATAGTCTTACAATCAAAGGTATGAATTAGGGGACAAACGAGTGCTACAAAAAAAAACTCTGTACCTTCTCTGTACCTTTTTTTTAAGGAATAATATAATCACTTTAACCAGCTCACGGTAATGTAGAGTAAAATCAAATCTATATTTGCCGACAAGATTATCGCTGACATCACCTGTGACATCATATGTAAATAAACAAAAACAAATACGATTTATATACCAGGCCACACAGTGATATCATAAACAGGAAACCCCTCCTGCTCTTTAAAACACTTTTTTTTTTTACCCATGTCTATTTAATTGCATTTTTTGGATAGTTTTTTTTTTTAATATATGTATATTCTTTATGCTCACCATGGGGAAAATACACTGATTTACCCCCAAAAAAAAATTGTGAAAAGAGGTCATTCATTTTTTTTTTTTTTCCTATGTTCATTTATTTTATTGCATAGAGTATTACTCCTGGTAACTGATTTCATTTCTGCTCTTTGTAGAATGGTATTGCTTTAACGGCTCACAGGACAGGCTGCTGGTTACAGACGGTCATATCCAGTCTACCCGACTGCCGCTGGACCCAGTCCCCATTCATTCTGCATTTAAAGAATTTTCATGATGATTATCTACGAAAAGGATCTGACGACAGACTCCATCTTAAACCACGCAATGGAAATAATTTGCCTGTTATCTGGCGAGGTGAGGCAATGCTAAAAAAAACTGAATAGATGCCGCTGTTCTTTTAAAGGTATAGGCCACCCTAGAGGTAAATTGTAGAGAAAAAAGAAAAGATTAACTACATGTAAAACATGCTCTGGGGCTTGGCTGATAAATCCCGCAGCTGGTTTCACAGTAATGTTGTCTGACACGTGTGTTGCATGATCTGTAGGATTATATTCTCGTGAAGAGACAGGGGGACGAAGGATTGCACAGCAACCGGTCCAGTCTCTCATCCCGCAAGACGCACGGCACCTCCATGGGACATTCGAACTCCAGATACAGATACGCTGATGACAAGGACCAAAAGACAATGACCAAGAAGATCTTATCGCTCGCCAACAGGATCATACAGCTGCTGACCAAAGAGGTGCGGAACTGAGTATAACCATGTTACTGTGTGATTAAAGGACAGGTGCCAGTGAGAAATGAGGGCTTTTCCCCATTATATAAATGGAAAAAAATGTTCCCACTTCGGCCTCATGAGTCCTTAGTTTTGTTTGAACAGATTACACAAAGTGCAGACATTTTCGATAGAAATCCTTCAATGAAATTAGTCCAGAATAGACACTTATTGAACCTTCCTCTAACTCTATCAGGGGGCGGACATGTTTAGAATCGTGGGCCAGATGACTTCAAGATTCTAAACAGCATGTCCGCCCCCAGTAGAGGAATGTTGAGGAAAAGCTCAGTGGTAGACTGCGTAAAACACATGGACATCCAACCACTGCTCTTTCTATCCAATACTCTACCAGTTTCTCAACTGTGTTCGTCTCTGTACACATCCTGCCCAGACCCTGGGTTGACGAATGATATGGATTTCTTGCAGGTTCCTATAAAGCATGATGACTTTGCAGTCTATTTCTCCATGGAGGAATGGGAGTATATTGAATTCCATAAGGAAGATTATTTGGACGTCGTGCCAGAGGAGGAGGAGCGGGATCTGTCTTCTCCAGGTAATGAATGAATGATCTATACACTGGAGAGTAAAACAACAATGGTCCCTTTTTAATAAATCCAAAATGTCATTTTTCCCTCAGAGCTTCCTCTGGATCTTACTGTGGAAGAAGACCCCATAGTCCAGTATATTAAGGAGGAGCCAGACGACGACGAGGATTATATCTGTGAAGGTAAAGCCGCTGCTCATCTTAATACCCAATATTCCATCTTCACCTCCAGATTCCAAGTGATGGATCGAGTAGATCCTACACTATGGGGACAATAGTATTATACCCATATTAATGTCTAGAATGTGATGTTATAACAGTCCCTGTTGGTGTAATGGTCAGGGGTCCCAATACTTTTGTCCCTATAGTGTATATGTTAAATTGCTTATACATGGTTTATTCATGAAAGAAGAGTCCACAAAAGATCAGTTCTTTTTATCTGAAAGATTGTATCAAGTGTCGGCCTTTTATTTCGATTCAAGTGTCGGCCTTTTATTTCGATATGCTTTAACAAAGCATACACTTAAAGTATCTTTACTGAGCCCTTTCTGCTTATATAGCTCTATGTGGGGGCAGACATGTTGTTTAGATCCTGGGTCAGATGAAGGAAAGTCTGATCCAAAATGTCCGCCCCTGTATAGAGCAGTGAGTTTCTTTATATTCCTTCATCAAAGCATTTTTCTTTACACTTGATGCAATCTTTTAATGAAACAGAACTTAACTTTTTGCCGACCGTTGTCCTTCAAGGCCAAAGTTGGGGGGGAAAAAACCCAAGTCCAGCTGAATTTTTCCAACTCTGCTACTTTGGCCTTTGAAATTGCCTTGTCAATTCCCTGGAATCCTCTCTGTCGTGAATAAAGTGCCTAGTGCAGTGGATTTCTTGCTGTAGAAACGCTCCTGCCCATCTCCCCAAACCCTTCCTTGTGTTACATCCCAACCGTCTGAAACGCAAACTGCAACTTCGGTTTCTTTTAATAGACCAGGATTCGGATTATCCTGAACTAAGCATTGTGTATGAAAATCCCACCCTGGAGCCTGAGGACCCTGGCCCTGAATCTGACCTCGCCATGGATTACAGCTACAGCACCCTTTGTTACATCAAACCCGAGACAATGGATAATGACGAAACAGGTGGGTGAGGCTGGATATAATATGTATGGCGGGATCGCACGCCAATTCTTCCTTCCTCTACCGTCTCTGAATTTTACTGCCTTCCAGATGCACATTCCAAAATGGCCCACCGTTAGCTTGAAGTCTTTAAAGCTCTGTCATCCTAAAGCGTGCACATCCGGTGAATGTAATTGATCTATACATTATATGCAGAAAATGGTGTATAGGTGCACTCTGGGTGATGTATTCATAGGTGTATATAGTCCCCACCAATATGTGTTTGCTGCTGTGGTATCAACCAAAACTGCTGTGCCCCAGTCACACAAACCATTCTCCTCTGTCCCCACAGACCTTACTCTTTCACTGCTTGCTCAGAATCTGCCGCAGTATTTAAATGATCCCTGCACACTGTCTTTTATGTTTCTTACAAACCGTTTATTTATTTATTTTCCCTGCGCAGAGTATACATCATATCTTCATTCCCCCGACCAGTCTGAAGATTATAACTCCAACTCTGAACTTCTTCTGAAGGAGGAGACTGAGGATAGCTCTGAATCCCAAGGTAGGAATGGTCTGTGCTTGCTTAGCGGTCTGTGCCTGCTTAGCGGTCTGTGCCTGCTTAGCGGTCTGTGCCTGCTTAGCGGTCTGTGCCTGCTTAGCGGTCTGTGCCTGCTTAGCGGTCTGTGCCTGCTTAGCGGTCTGTGCCTGCTTAGCGGTCTGTGCCTGCTTAGCGGTCTGTGCCTGCTTAGCGGTCTGTGCCTGCTTTGCGGTCTGTGCCTGCTTTGCGGTCTGTGCTTGCTTAGCGGTCTTGTGCAGTAAGAACACAAATTCACTTCACTGAGGGTTTGTTTGTTTGTTTTTCGTCGGTTGGTAAATGTTTTGTTTCTGTAATCCTGTGATCACATGGCTGACCTATAAGGCTTTTAAAGGCGCCCTGGCAACCTAAACATTCTTTATACTGTATGGAATAAATAATGATGACAAATGATCTATACATTGTATAGATCATTTGCAGCAAATACATAAGTAAACTATATGGTTTAAATTTGTTGGTGGAGTCTCTTGCTTATGACATCACCTGTGGCTTGATATGCAAATGACACATTTTCCATTGAAAATCAGTTCATTTGCATATCAAGCCACAAGGTGATGTCATAAACACACAGACCATAAACCACAGACCGTTGCCTATTTAGAAATAACCACCCACACACACCAGTGAACTTTTACATATTTCCCTCTTTGTCATCAATAAAACGCCTTAATCTTCTGGGGGGTTTTTTTTTTTTCTTATTTTCCTCCCAGATTATATGATAATCCACGTGGATGATGATATGAGTGAAAACAGCAGAGAAAACTCGCTTTCCAGGGAAAGACGCCAAAAGCCTCGCTCGGGGGAGAAGCTGCACCCCTGCGAAGTCTGCGGCAAGAGATTCAGCAACAACTCCCACCTGGCCAGACACCTAAAAGTCCACACCGGTGAGAAGCCTTACCCCTGTAATGTGTGCGGCAAAATGTTTGCCCGCAAGTCTCACGTGGCGGACCACCAGAGGATCCACACGGGCGAGCGGCCGTACACCTGTATGGAGTGCGGGCGCAAGTTCACAAACAACTCCCACCTAGTCTTGCATAGAGTGGTACACACCGGAGAAAAGCCCTTCACCTGCCCGAAATGCGGAAAGGGGTTCACACGCAACTCCAGCCTTATCAAGCACTCTGGGATCCATGCAGAGGAGAAGCCACATGTCTGTAAAGAGTGTGGGAAAAGCTACTGCCAGTATGCCAACCTGGTGGTCCACCAAAGGCTTCACTCGGGGGAGAAACCCTACACCTGCAAGCACTGCGGCCGAGGGTTTATTTGTAAGGCCAGCATGGTGAGACACCAGAGGACTCACACCGGGGAGAAACCCTACTCTTGCACCCAGTGTGATAAGTCCTTCACTGATAACTCCTCCCTTATTAAGCACAAACGGGTCCACATGAAGGAGCTGGAGACCTCTTAGCAGGAAGGTGGTGGCAGCACTACAAGGGTCAACTGGCGGGATGACCCATTGGGAAGTCACACGGCTGGTTCTTCTCTGCCACCTGTAACAGGTCAACTGTTTTTGAAACGTACCTCACCCCCGACTCCACTTTCCCCATAATTACCTTTAATATTGTTTGTAGAGGGCTGGGTGGACAACCATGTCTAGTTTCTCTTGTAGAGCTAGGTTGATTTGCTGGCCAAGATCAAGCTGACCCTTTTTGTACGCAAAAGAGAAGAAACTCTCAAGGAACGCAGTGGTGAGCAACTATCTGGTGGTCAAGCTAGCTTGAAGCAGAGACACTGGTGTATGTGTGTGTCCCGGTGCATGGCATGTTTAAAGTGAATATGGGGTAAGGTGAAGTCTAGGAAGTGGTCTGATCATGTCCCATTTTGACCATAACTAGGCCTATCATTGGCTTTTTTTTTTTTTTTTTTTTTTTTTTTAGTCGAGTAGTGATAGCCTTCAAGTCTGGTCTGGTAGGGGCCCTTGAAGACGAGGATTGGGAATGATCGAACTTTTGGGAAGGACTTTATTATGTTGTTTTTGTTTGGGTTAGTGTAGCTGCTGATCGGATACATTTATCTAAAACTGATACAGAGAACGTTAAAGAACAACGTGGCGGGGCGAGAGACCCAGCTTGAGGCTTCTGGGGTCTTCTCTCCCTCCTCACAGGGTCTGAATGAACAATGTATAGAACGGGCCCGATCTTGTTTGGTGCTCTCTCACTGTACTGTATCAAATAAACTTCTAGTTCTATAACATTATGGAAATCCGCTGTCTATTTCATACACGGGGAATTTCTGATTTGAGTAACTTCCTAATAAACACAAGCAGTGCCGGCACAAAAGGGGAGGGCCGGTCTCTTCTACCGAACGTCTATATGATGTCATCAACCAGAGACGGCACCAGCGTTTGCACGCAACTCTGCTGTCACAATGTATAGATGCCGGTTATTGTCTTCATTTACATGTCGATATGAACTCTACAATTGGTCTGTCTGCTCCTGAAAAATATTAGGCGATGTACATGGCACATGTGATATCATCATGCCAACCCCCGCTGCCTCCAGGAAGATCAGACCTCATCGACGGAGAGGGGAAGAGGCAGTCAGACAATATATAATCAATTAAACATATAATGTTCCTTTTTAGAGGGGCTCTATTAACCAAAACATGGCTTATACTTTGAGTATAGAGAACTTAAAAGAAAAAAAAATTTATGTATTGTGTTCACAAAATTGCAGCACAGGCATACAGTAATTAGAAGTATAGGTCGAACATGTCTGTGGTGTCTACACTTTGACACCCATCTCCACCCACAGGTGAGGTCATAAGCAGTAGACAACCACAGACACATTCCAAACCTATATTTCTCTTATTTCTGCATTTGTTGTATTCTGCTAACGCACTATAGATTTATTCCCTACATTTGCAGAATGAGCAGTGTTTGTCATCTAGGCCATTTTATTTTTTTAATTATGGTAAATTTTACTCGTGAACCAGAGACTTGGAGGGAATATCAGTCTTATGACCAAATAACGGAGTTGGAAAAATTCTCCCATTCATTCCAACTCTTGATTTTGCCTCAATTCCCTGCAAGTCTCTGGCTCATGAATGAAGCATATCGTTTCTCAAGGGCCTGAAACTCGAAGGTTGTAGTCACGTGACGTACCAAACCCTTGGTTACCAAAGCTGCAAGGTTTATTCCTGAAATAGGGAATTGACCGGGGAATTTCCAACTAAAGGCCAAAGTAGCAGAGTTGGATAAATTCACCATTTTAACAGAATTGGAGATTATTTTCTTTCTTCCAAATTGGCTACTTTAGACTTCTGTTTCAAATTCCCTGGTCAATTCCATCATTCATGGATAAAGTTGCATAGAGTATATTCTCCATGTGCTGGTTATTGGGGCAGAAATGGTTCCTCCGAAATCTGGTATAATTAGAGGCACATCAGGGTCCCATCGGGACTACATTTTTCGAGCTACTCAATGTTCCCTGATGTGAACAGATCCACAAGGTGGCCATCGAGGCTGCCCAAATGGCTCCCAGTCCACCCCTAGTAAACATATGGGGGAATCAGGGCCGTTAGCATGGACCCCCCCTAATAAATGGGGCTGGGAGCTATGCAAGTGCCATACAAAATACACCTGCAGCAAGGGCAGTAATTCTCGCACCCCTAACTTAACCAGGCATGGGCGCTGATCAAATGGCTCCCAGACCCATTCTACGTTCATCGGGGGGGGGGGCAGAGCTACTTGTCCTGGTCCATTAAAATAGACCCCCTAGGGCATGGCAAAACCCTCAATAATAAATGCTCCATGACCTGTGGTTGGGGGGCTGTGCTAAGATCCCTGATCCTCATAAATTTTAAATAAAATGTTTCCCAAACTACCCACCTTACCTCTACATTGGCCAGGTTGGGAATAGGCAGAGGAGTCACCTGAAATAAAAATCCACCCATTGGGTGCCACGGGAGGGGTGAACTGGTAAAATCACTACCCTATATGTACCCTATATGTTTGCAAAGGAAATAATTCCATTACATATTTTACTTTATTTTGGGGTCTGGAGCATTTTCCCAGATCCTCAGTAGGGGGGTCAGGGTCACTTGTCCCTCTTCATTTAAATGATTAGGAGAATTGAAATTACTGAAATGTGCCAATCATCTGAATTGGATTCAGGGGGTGATCACTGCATACTGGGTAGCCAAAATGGGTTTAGTTATTTATTTTTAACCCGCAAAGTGAATATATTAAAAGGACAACTGTAATAAAAAAGGATGTCTTATTGAAAGTTTTAATGAAGTGTAGATGGTTTATAAAAAAAAAAATATTTAATGAAATTTGAAAATGTAATAATTCACAGGGGACAAAAAGGCTCGATAAACAGAATCTGTATCCATTTCTTTTTCAAACGCCTACATTGTATGCAATGTATCCATTAAGCAATCTTTACATTAAAACATATTCCAATTTGTTTGCTGCAATCGCCTCTGGTGGGCAGACCGCGCTGCCATCCGTTCAGCAGGGGGCATCAGACAACCCTGGGGGAAAAAAAAGCTACTGCTGGAACAATAACTATATAAAGTGTAAAGCAAATGAATAAAGTGATCAAATATATAAAGTGCAAATGTTTGTATAAAGTGCACACTATACATCAGACGGGGGATACATAAATCCAAATAGAAAACCCAGTCTCTAAATAGCTAACTTGTGGATCAAAAGTCTCTGACCAAAATAGGGACAACTGGAGAGAACGATTCAGACCCTCAAAATAGTCAGTGTGCATGAGAGAAAACCAGAGTGCAGAATGATATCGTTTTAAAAGCAAATTGGCTTTAATGAAGTTAATAAAAAATAAAAAAAAATAGTATTTACAAAGAAATCCGTTTTGTATAATAGTATGGAGCATTAAAATAACGTGTTCGTATAACGAGGATGATCCACTTATATAGACTTGCCAATATTCGTAAACAATCTATGGCATGGAAAAGACTATGCAAGCCCTTCTCCACCAGGTGCTCTGTATATTAGAAAGGTTTGGGTTATAGAATAGTTCTTGAGGAGAAGGTAACCACTCAAAAACAAATCTAAAGCAATGATCTAGATTAATATAAAATACTGTTTACAGAATTGCAGACCCAGGACTTACCCCCTCACCATCTAGGTGAGATCTTACCAGTGATCCATAAAGTGCTCTCACTCCCTCTCTATGTCCTCCTGGGGATCTGCTCTATAGAACTGAACACAATACTCTAGGTGAGATCTTACCAGTGATCTATAAAGGGCTATCACTCCCTCTCTATGTCCTCCTGGGGATCTGCTCTATAGAACTGATCACAATACTCTAGGTGAGATCTTACCAGTGATCTATAAAGTGCTATCACTCCCTCTCTATGTCCTCCTGGGGATCTGCTCTATAGAACGGAACACAATACTCTAGGTGAGATCTTACCAGTGATCTATAAAGGGCTATCACTCCCTCTCTATGTCCTCCTGGGGATCTGCTCTATAGAACTGATCACAATACTCTAGGTGAGATCTTACCAGTGATCTATAAAGTGCTATCACTCCCTCTCTATGTCCTCCTGGGGATCTGCTCTATAGAACTGATCACAATACTCTAGGTGAGATCTTACCAGTGATCTATAAAGTGCTATCACTCCCTCTCTATGTCCTCCTGGGGATCTGCTCTCTAGAACTGATCACAATACTCTAGGTGAGATCTTACCAGTGATCTATAAAGTGCTATCACTCCCTCTCTATGTCCTCCTGGGGATCTGCTCTCTAGAACTGATCACAATACTCTAGGTGAGATCTTACCGGGGACCTATATGCAATAAAATAAGTCTTCTAACCCATTGCAGGCATAGTTGAACTTCTGTCTTATTAGAATAAAATGAAAATATCAAATACAATTAACAGCACGCTATTGTCAATTATGAAGACACTTTGCTTTTATGAATCTTGCTTTTTATTTAAAGATGCATAATAAATAGAGAAAGCCTTTTAACATCAGTATTGTAGGGTCCCTCTCCAACAGCAATTTCACATGGAATATATTTTTTTCCCCAAAAAAGTTCCCCAGTAAGGGGATACGAAGTCGCACATTTGTTGCCATATCAATAGATTTACACATTCTGGAATAATGTAATTAAATCCTTCTGGTGTCTGGAGCCACATGCTAGAACTGGATTTTTTAAATGATGCTAATTAAGCCCAATTTAAGTATAATTTTTATACAAACAACAAAAAGGTGTCTCTCTTATTGTATCGACCCCCTCCAAATCATTACAGGTGATAATCCCGTATAATTATGACCACCCCAGACCACAACTCATGAGACTCTATTGAGGGCCCCAACTTCATTAAAAAGATTGTCAGTCTAAACATGGCTTATACTGTGAATGTAGAGAGAAAAAAATAAATGAAAAATTATCTATACATAGTGTTTACAAAATTTCAGCAAATGCATAAAATACTTATCTATGGCCCTTTAAAGGATAACTGTAGCAAAAAAATAAGTTGTGTTTAATTAAAAGGATGACATCAAGTGGAGGCACTTTAAATAGAAATGCTTTAATGAAAGGATACAAATAAAGTACCGTATTGAGCCATCTTTATCCCATATAGCTCCACCAGGAGGCAGACATGTTGTTTAGAATCTTTGGTCAAATATTGGTTCATCTGAACCAAGGAGAGTGAAGATCTGACCCAAGATTCTAAACAAGATTTTTTTCAATAACATTTTTCTTTTTGACCCCTTTCCATTTGATACAATCTTTCAATTAAACATCAAAGTGAATTTTTTGCTACCGTTGTCCTTCACGTGTGTCTGCGGTGTCTTCTGCTTCAGACCTCACCTTGCGGCTCGATGTGCACATTATTACACTCCACAGACACATTGAAAACAGATTTCAAGCAAATGCATACAATAGTGTGTATGTTTGGTTCTTTACCCTATAAGTAATGTTTAGGTAGACAGACCTTTAAGGACTACCGAGGTCATTGGGGAATGCAGGGAGACAGCTTTGTCTAGTTAACGCTCCAGGAAAATGCATCTATTCCTACAAGACGTCCGGACATCATCCCATAATGATCTTAAAAGGGCAAGAGTCAAAAAAATTAAGTTCTCTATCATTGAAAGATTGTATCACATGCATGAATTTTTAAATATGAATGAGCCCTTTCTGCTTCTATACAGTAATTCTGGGTAGGGTGAGGGAGGTAGGGGGGCATTGGAGTAGGTAAGGGACATGTTAGGACAAACTGTATGTGCTTTCATGATGGCAGTTCCTGGCCATAGGATCTGAGAGAAGACAAGTGTATTTGGACTAGTGTTGAAGCAGAATGCCATTTTTTCCCTCACATCTCCAGCCCAAGTATGTGGGCCTTGGTAGACCGCTACACCATCTGCTCCAGAGCTTCAGCCTCCAGCTTCAGTTCCTTTAAGTATCGAACTCTCACTGGGCGCGCAATAGCCTCCTCTTCCTTTATCATGTTCTCGATTGTAGCAGACATTGTGCACGGGTACGGCAAGAGCGAAGTCCCCTGAACCCGACGAAGCACTTGGGGTACGTCCCGGATGGATTTCAGAATTTCTTGTTTGACCTTCCAGTAGCTCACTAGCGCCATCTCCAAAGTTACCTTTCCCCCAAACACCCGCTCGTAATGCTTCTTCAGGGCTGGGTAGCTATTCCCGCTTGTATTTTTCCACTGGCAAGACTCAATATGGTGGGTAGACTGAGGGCATTCACCTGGGCAAGAAGTGCAATGACCTATGATAAGAGAATTTAAATGGTCAAGTGTCAAGTCTATGCCAAGGAAACAGGTGAAGTTGCATTTTTTACAGTTTACAGCACAGGAGCCCGCCAAAGCTTCCATGGTGGGAGCCGGCATGATCTCTTTGTACTCATTAACCTCCAGTATCTTTTTTAACTCTTGGAGCTGGTACATTTTAAACTCGATCTTCATTTTCCTTTCACTGAGAGCGACCGACAGATCGCTCTGTTCTTTCAACACCTCCATAGTCAAAGTCAAATTGACCGGGTCCAAGACACTCAGCAGGCTAAGGAAATCCCTCAAACTCGATTCGTTCATCTTCCAAGCCATTTCATGATACGGGACGGCGAGCTCGTCGCTGGCTCCGACATTTGGGGCAAACAGGGCCGAGACGTTAAATTTGAAATGGAAAGGGATACCGTCGTTTTTGGGAAAAGGAAGGTCTGACGTTTGGAGGACATTCAATAGTGGAGAGGTCCCTTCGTCGCTCAGGTTCATGAAAAGATAAATACTGTCTTTGACATCTCTTCCCAACATGGAGAATATTGAGCGAAGTGTAAGATACGTTTTGGGCATCAAGTCAGAAGGAGAGGAGTTCATAAAAATACATATGGCGTGGAGGCCATCTATTTCAGAAAACAACCTGTGTAGGAGATCTATTGTCTTGGGCTGATCAATGCTTTGGTCCTCCTCAAATCCTGGGATATCAATTACAGTAAGGATGTAAGGAATCTGAAAGCCCTCCGAGCAACTTATCTCGTAGACCATCGCCGTGCAAGGGCCAAGAGCGAGGTTGGCTGCCCCACTGGTCAGATCAAATCTGAAAGAGTCTTCCCACACGACTCCCAGGATATAGTTTACCATGAAGTCAATGAGTGACTTTTTATCCACGTCCGTTATCCCAAACAACGCAATCACTTTTTTTTTGGGAAGTAGGTTCAGGCCGATCAGAAGTTTCCCGTATGGTTTTGTATCGTCCTGAATTGCAGTGGCATTCAACTGATAAACGGAAGGGCTTCCTTGCTGCAGTAAGGCGCTTTCTCGGAGAAATGGAATGACCGAGCTCTTCCCTCTGGTGGAGGGAGTCATTACCACAATGGTTTCCTCACTTGCATCACTGTACAGCTCACCTGTGCAGATGGCCCTCACCCGAACAACATACGATGTTCCACCACGTAGGTCCTCCAAAATGCACATCTCTCTTTTCTTGCCACATTTTTTATGAGTCCACTGACATCTTCGAAACTGCATTTTATATTCCACCCTATAGTCTATTATTTCAACTCCAGCGGCTACATCAGCTGGTGCATCCCATTTAACGGTGATATCGCTACGTCCTAGATGGGTTGCATGTGGAACGCCGGGAGGGCTACTCGCTAGAGTCCTCTCAAAAAAACTGGTATCACTGACCTCACTGTTACCCGGTAGACAAACTGCAGAACATCGAAACTGGTATGCCGTGTTGAGGCGCAAGTCGGGGACGAGAAAGTTCTCAAGATTGTCTTCCGTGCTGACCACGGACCATTTCTGCTCATCTTGACATCGATATTCCACTTGGTAATATTGAATCTCTGCTACCCCGAAGACAGCAGGCCTCAGTTTTAATTCTATGCTATCATGGTAAGCACACACGACAATAGGAACGTAGGGTCTCATTGGAGGATGGAACATGGGGTTCATCAAAATCCTATTGTGATACATAAAGATTGAAACTCCAGGCAGGTATTTATTTGGCGTGGAAGACAAGACAAACCGCAGGTCTTTTCTGGACTTGTTTGCTTTGTAAAACTCCTTGTAAGACTTCAAAATCATCTTGGCTTTGTTGCACATTTTTGAGTCTTCATACCACGGTTCCACTTTCTTTTCCTCATATGGCTCACCACTCATCGGCTCTTTTTGAAGCCAGTTACGAAGATCATGGAGATATGCAGCATCCTCCTCTATCTGGGACAGGTTAAAAGCCAAGACACAGCTGATGGTGGTGTCCCGGACAAGGCTTTTTAAGTCACTCTCACTGGAAGCCACCTTCAACCCTCTTACAGCTGCATAGTAGAAATTCAGGTGGTTCATCTGCAGGAGCTGCCTTTGCACAAAGTTATTCATGATATTGATGTTGAAGGGCGACCGACTTTTGTTGAAGAACACTTCAACCAAGGCGCTTTCGTCTTTTCCTTTCCGGATCAACGGAAGGGTTCTGGCAAGTTGCTCCTGGAGGATCAGCATATGCTGCCGACTTATATCCTGAAACTGGATGATTGGGTTGCATAGGTTAGAGAAGGTCAAAGGCAATGGATGCCTTCTGAGGTCATTGCATTTCCTGTCCAGATCGTACATAAACTCAATAATAGTCTCTGTGTCCGAAAGAAGGGTTTCACTAATCTCCTTCACCATACTTGGTGCTTTAGGATTCAGTTTTCCTAGGGGGTAGAGCCAAACTTTAATCGGCACAGCTAGTTCCCGATCCTTATCAAGGAGCTTCGAAAGAGAGTGGTAAGTTTTGACGGCTTCTTCGTAAGAAGTTGGACTTTTCTCAATGGCAAAATCTCCATAGAACCGACAGTTGAACATGCTTACGTTATCCATTTCCTGTTCGGTGAGGTCAAGAGAGCCGTCTCTTTCCCATGATACTTGGGGGATTTTCTTGACAGAAAGACTCAGGGAATCATGGATTTTAACAAGGTTATCAGTGGAATAGACATCTTTTCCAAAGATGAAGAAAGCATGTGCCCCATATAAGATGCCAACCACCACATGGGTAGCTCTTACTCCGTCAAACACATAGCAATTCATACCATCGCTTCCCAACTGATTCAGGCTCAACCTCTCAAGCTTTGTCGTTTTGGAGTACTGCATAGATATCCGAATCTGTCTCTTGGACATCTTCCGGTCCTTCAGGTAGGCTGCAGACCCTTCTAGGGATAGCAGGCCACATAGGAAACTTGCTTTGAGGGACGATGTGATATTTAGAGCTGCCGCCTTGTCTGATAAAGTCTCAGAGTCGTATACTTCAAAAGTTGTGTTGTCCTGTGTTTCGGAAAGCCAATGTTTCTGAAGACTCTCCGTGTCCCACAAAGTAGGCCCTGCAGATAAAGCACATTAAAAAAAATACATTGTGACTTATTTATAAGATGCACCACATAGTGAAAAAAAAAAAAAAAGTGTCGAGCAATATAAAATATTAGTACAGAGTTTGACGGAGGTTGTCCCCGAGTTTTCAGGTACCCGATTTTTATACATGTGTTTGTACCAAAGCAACCGAGAAATTCAGGACTGGCACATATATAGCAATAACTCCTTACATACGTCTGATGAAGCAGGTAGGGGATAGGTGTGGGCATCCTGCGAGGGGCATTTGAAATCATGCTGAAGAGCAGATCGTAGATAGAAGAGAAAGCAGAGATTAATTAAGAGCTCACGGTCCTATCCGGCCATCAGCCCGCATGATAGAAATATTTTATTATACCTTGCACAATCTGATCTGTACAACAGTCGTATAGCATGCCCAGGCTGAAGGGCCGGCTGAGTGCCGCCATCTCTACGGTGTCAAGGTCAAATGGAGATTTACCCTCCGCCATTGTTCCACGTTTGCCAGGCTAGAAATCTCTATGAACAAGAGGGAGAGAGAGAGAGACAGACCCTTAGATTCAAATGGTTCCCTCATAAAATGCAATAAATGAAGAGGTACGATTTCTCCCGGTGGTTCTAGTTCATTGAACGAGCAGGAACATTCCATTCATGTCGACTAACCAGGGAAGCCCAATGGAATATTCCTGCTGTCTGTTCCACTTTTAGAACTTCACCCCCGGATTTTCTCCATTATTGCACAAACCACCCCAGGCACTGGCATACGCCAGAAAAAAAGTACAGGTCAAGAATTCAAAATTGGGGGGGGGGGGGGGGGGGGGGGGCGCAATAGGGGAGGTTGATTTTGAGACCGCATCTGATATATGGAAGTAATTTTGGAAATCCCTGAACAGCAAACAGATTGGCGTTGGAAGGCAGGGCCAGCATGCGCTGGGGGAAGGTGCAGGAGCCACGGCTTGTGTTTTACTTTAAAACTTTTTTTTTTCCAAATCACAATGTTTATATTATTGAGGGTTTTTTTGTACACTGCATTTGTTGTATTAACAATGTTGGTGTGACCGAGTGCCTTTAAATGTGTCTAAAGCAGTGCAATACAAGTGTATCTGCATAACAACACTCGTGGTTTTTCCCCCAATATATAAGACTTGCAAATTAATTACTTCATAAATAAATGACACAGTTTGCCAAGGTCTAGTTTCCCAGGAGAGCAGGGGGTGGTGCAAACATTTTGGAAAGCTGCTTGATTAAAAGGGAGTCTGTGAACCTAAACAGAGAGAATAAAAAAACAAATGTAAGAAATGATTGAAAATGATCTATACATTGTGTTAGCAAAGCTGCAGGCACATGCCAAAATTAAATGTGTCTGTGGAGTCTCCATCAGAGAACTGCTTTATGTGAGGAGGTGCTGCCAAATTAAGTAAAAATCATTTAATGCAACAGTTGCATAGTTGCCCACATTGGCCATGTTTCCAGGGACACATTTGTTCCACCTGCTGCAGAAAGAGCATGCAAAGTACAGTCTGGCAGTATGTAGGATGTATATACACACAGACACAATCCAATTCATGTAAAGTGCAGCCCAGCAGGATGTAGGATGTATATACACACAGACACACAATCCAATTCATGTAAAGTGCAGCCCGGCAGTATGTAGGATGTATATACACACAGACACACAATCCAATTCATGTAAAGTGCAGCCCGGCAGTATGTAGGATGTATATACACACACACAATCCAATTCATGTAAAGTGCAGCCCGGCAGTATGTAGGATGTATATACATACACACAGACACAATCCAATTCATGTAAAGTGCAGCCCGGCAGTATGTAGGATGGATACACACAGACACAATCCAATTCATGTAAAGTGCAGACCGGCAGTGTGTAGGATGTATACACACACACACACACACACACACACACACACACACACACACACACACAATCCAATTCATGTAAAGTGCAGCCCGGCAGTATGTAGGATGTATATACACACAGACACAAGCCAATTCATGTAAAGTGCAGCCCAGCAGTATGTAGGATGTATATACACACACAGACACACAATCCAATTCATGTAAAGTGCAGCCCAGCAGTATGTAGGATGTATATACACAGACACACAATCCAATTCATGTAAAGTGCAGCCCGGCAGTATGTATGATGTATATACACACACACAATCCAATTCATGTAAAGTGCAGCCTGGCAGTATGTAGGATGTATATACACACACACACACAATCCAATTCATGTAAAGTGCAGCCCTGCAGTATGTAGGATGTATATACACACACACACAATCCAATTCATGTAAAGTGCAGCCCGGCAGTGTGTAGGATGTATATACACACACACACAATCCAATTCATGTAAAGTGCAGCCCGGCAGTATGTAGGATGTATATACACACACACACAATCCAATTCATGTAAAGTGCAGCCCGGCAGTATGTAGGATGTATATACACACACACAATCCAATTCATGTAAAGTGCAGCCTGGGAGTATGTAGGATGTATATACACACACACACAATCCAATCCATGTAACGTGCAGCCCGGCAGTATGTAGGATGTATATACACACTCACACAATCCAATCCATGTAACGTGCAGCCCGGCAGTATATAGGATATATATACACACACACACAATCCAATCCATGTAACGTGCAGCCCGGCAGTATGTAGGATGTATATACACACACACACACACACACACAATCCAATTCATGTAAAGTGCAGCCTGGCAGTATGTAGGATGTATATACACACACACACAGACACACAATCCAATTCATGTAAAGTGCAGCCCGGCAGTATGTAGGATGTATATACACACAATCCAATTCATGTAAAGTGCAGCCTGGCAGTATGTAGGATGTATATACACACACACACAATCCAATTCATGTAAAGTGCAGCCGGGCAGTATGTAGGATGTATATACACACACACACACACACACACAATCCAATTCATGTAAAGTGCAGCCTGGGAGTATGTAGGATGTATATACACACACACACACACACACACAATCCAATCCATGTAACGTGCAGCCCGGCAGTATGTAGGATGTATATACACACTCACACAATCCAATCCATGTAACGTGCAGCCCGGCAGTATGTAGGATATATATACACACACACACACAATCCAATCCATGTAACGTGCAGCCCGGCAGTATGTAGGATATATATACACACACACACAATCCAATCCATGTAACGTGCAGCCCGGCAGTATGTAGGATGTATATACACACACACACACACACACACACAATCCAATTCATGTAAAGTGCAGCCCGGCAGTATGTAGGATGTATATACACAGACACAATCCAATTCATGTAATGTGCAGCCCAGCAGTATGTAGGATGGATATACACACACACACACAATCCAATTCATGTAAAGTGCAGCCCAGCAGTATGTATATACACACACACACACACAATCCAATTCATGTAAAGTGCAGCCGGGCAGTATGTAGGATGTATATACACACACACACAATCCAATTCATGTAAAGTGCAGCCTGGCAGTATGTAGGATGTATATACACACACAAGCCAATTCATGTAAAGTGCAGCCCGGCAGTATGTAGGGTGTATATACACACACACACACAATCCAATTCATGTAAAGTGCAGCCCGGCAGTATGTAGGATGTATATACACACACACACACACACACACACAATCCAATTCATGTAAAGTGCAGCCCAGCAGTATGTATATACACACACACACACAATCCAATTCATGTAAAGTGCAGCCCGGCAGTATGTAGGATGTATATACACACACAATCCAATTCATGTAAAGTGCAGCCCGGCAGTATGTAGGATGTATATACACACACAATCCAATTCATGTAAAGTGCAGCCCGGCAGTATGTAGGATGTATATACACACACACACGCAATCCAATTCATGTAAAGTGCAGCCCAGCAGTATGTAGGATGTATATACACACACACACACACACACAATCCAATTCATGTAAAGTGCAGCCTGGCAGTATGTAGGATGTACATACACACACACAATCCAATTCATGTAAAGTGCAGCCCGGCAGTATGTAGGATGTATATACACACACACAATCCAATTCATGTAAAGTGCAGCCCGGCAGTATGTAGGATGTATATACACACACACAATCCAATTCATGTAAAGTGCCGCCCGGCAGTATGTAGGATGTATATACACACACACACAATCCAATTCATGTAAAGTGCAGCCTGGCAGTATGTAGGATGTATATACACAGACACAATCCAATTCATGTAATGTGCAGCCCAGCAGTATGTAGGATGGATATACACACACACACAATCCAATTCATGTAATGTGCAGCCCAGCAGTATGTAGGATGGATATACACACACACACACAATCCAATTCATGTAATGTGCAGCCCAGCAGTATGTAGGATGGATATACACACACACACACACAATCCAATTCATGTAAAGTGCAGCCTGGCAGTATGTAGGATGTATATACACACACAAGCCAATTCATGTAAAGTGCAGCCCTGCAGTATGTAGGATGTATATACACACACACACAATCCAATTCATGTAAAGTGCAGCCCGGCAGTATGTAGGATGTATATATACACACACACAATCCAATTCATGTAAAGTGCAGCCCTGCAGTATGTATATACACACACACACACAATCCAATTCATGTAAAGTGCAGCCCGGCAGTATGTAGGATATATATACACACACACACACAATCCAATTCATGTAAAGTGCAGCCCGGCAGTATGTAGGATGGATATACACACACACACACACACACATTCCAATTCATGTAAAGTGCAGCCTGGCAGTGTGTAGGATGTATATACACACACACACACACACACAATCACAATCCAATTCATGTAACGTGCAGCCCAGCAGTATGTAGGATGTATATACACACACACACACACACAATCACAATCCAATTCATGTAAGGTGCAGCCCAGCAGTATGTAGGATGTATATACACACACACAATCCAATTCATGTAAAGTGCAGCCCGGCAGTATGTAGGATGTATATACACACACACACACACACAATCCAATTCATGTAAAGTGCAGCCCGGCAGTATGTAGGATGTATATACACACACACACAATCCAATTCATGTAAAGTGCAGCCCGGCAGTATGTAGGATGTATATACACACACACACAATCCAATTCATGTAAAGTGCAGCCCGGCAGTATGTAGGATGTATATACACACACACACACACACACAATCCAATTCATGTAAAGTGCAGCCCAGCAGTATGTATATACACACACACACACAATCCAATTCATGTAAAGTGCAGCCCGGCAGTATGTAGGATGTATATACACACACACACAATCCAATTCATGTAAAGTGCAGCCCGGCAGTATGTAGGATGTATATACACACACAATCCAATTCATGTAAAGTGCAGCCCGGCAGTATGTAGGATGTATATACACACACACACACACACAATCCAATTCATGTAACGTGCAGCCCAGCAGTATGTAGGATGGATATACACACACAAGCCAATTCATGTAAAGTGCAGCCCGGCAGTATGTAGGATGTATATACACACACACACAATCCAATTCATGTAAAGTGCAGCCCGGCAGTATGTAGGATGTATATACACACACACAATCCAATTCATGTAAAGTGCAGCCCGGCAGTATGTAGGATGTATATACACACACACACACACACACACAATCCAATTCATGTAACGTGCAGCCCAGCAGTATGTAGGATGGATATACACACACAAGCCAATACATGTAAAGTGCAGCCCGGCAGTATGTAGGATGTATATACACACACACACAATCCAATTCATGTAAAGTGCAGCCTGGCAGTATGTAGGATGTATATACACACACACACACACACAATCCAATTCATGTAAAGTGCAGGCCGGCAGTATGTAGGATGTATATATACACACACACAATCCAATTCATGTAAAGTGCAGCCCGGCAGTATGTAGGATGTATATACACACACACACACAATCCATGTAAAGTGCAGCCCTGCAGTATGTAGGATGTATATACACAGACACAATCCAATTCATGTAAAGTGCAGCCCGGCAGTATGTAGGATGTATATACACACACACAATCCAATTCATGTAAAGTGCAGCCCGGCAGTATGTAGGATGTATATACACACACACAATCCAATTCATGTAAAGTGCAGCCCGGCAGTATGTAGTATGTATATACACACACACACACAATCCAATTCATGTAACGTGCAGCCCGGCAGTATATAGGATATATATACACACACACACAATCCAATTCATGTAAAGTGCAGCCGGGCAGTATGTAGGATGTATATACACACACACACACACACACACAATCCAATTCATGTAAAGTGCAGCCCGGCAGTATGTAGGATGTATATACACAGACACAATCCAATTCATGTAATGTGCAGCCCAGCAGTATGTAGGATGGATATACACACACACACACAATCCAATTCATGTAAAGTGCAGCCCAGCAGTATGTATATACACACACACAATCCAATTCATGTAAAGTGCAGCCGGGCAGTATGTAGGATGTATATACACACACACACAATCCAATTCATGTAAAGTGCAGCCTGGCAGTATGTAGGATGTATATACACACACAAGCCAATTCATGTAAAGTGCAGCCCGGCAGTATGTAGGATGTATATACACACACACACAATCCAATTCATGTAAAGTGCAGCCCGGCAGTATGTAGGATGTATATACACACACACACAATCCAATTCATGTAAAGTGCAGCCCGGCAGTATGTAGGATGTATATACACACACAATCCAATTCATGTAAAGTGCAGCCCGGCAGTATGTAGGATGTATATACACACACAATCCAATTCATGTAAAGTGCAGCCCGGCAGTATGTAGGATGTATATACACACACACACGCAATCCAATTCATGTAAAGTGCAGCCCGGCAGTATGTAGGATGTATATACACACACAATCCAATTCATGTAAAGTGCAGCCCGGCAGTATGTAGGATGTATATACACACACACACGCAATCCAATTCATGTAAAGTGCAGCCCAGCAGTATGTAGGATGTATATACACACACACAATCCAATTCATGTAAAGTGCAGCCTGGCAGTATGTAGGATGTATATACACACACACAATCCAATTCATGTAAAGTGCAGCCCGGCAGTATGTAGGATGTATATACACACACACAATCCAATTCATGTAAAGTGCCGCCCGGCAGTATGTAGGATGTATATACACACACACACAATCCAATTCATGTAAAGTGCAGCCTGGCAGTATGTAGGATGTATATACACAGACACAATCCAATTCATGTAATGTGCAGCCCAGCAGTATGTAGGATGGATATACACACACACACAATCCAATTCATGTAATGTGCAGCCCAGCAGTATGTAGGATGGATATACACACACACACACACAATCCAATTCATGTAATGTGCAGCCCAGCAGTATGTAGGATGGATATACACACACACACACACACACACACACAATCCAATTCATGTAAAGTGCAGCCCGGCAGTATGTAGGATGTATATATACACACACACAATCCAATTCATGTAAAGTGCAGCCCTGCAGTATGTATATACACACACACACACACACACACAATCCAATTCATGTAAAGTGCAGCCCGGCAGTATGTAGGATATATATACACACACACAATCCAATTCATGTAAAGTGCAGCCCGGCAGTATGTAGGATGGATATACACACACACACATTCCAATTCATGTAAAGTGCAGCCTGGCAGTGTGTAGGATGTATATACACACACACACACACACACACAATCCAATTCATGTAACGTGCAGCCCAGCAGTATGTAGGATGGATGTACACACACAATCCAATTCATGTAAAGTGCAGCCCGGCAGTATGTAGGATGTATATACACACACACACAATCCAATTCATGTAAAGTGCAGCCCGGCAGTATGTAGGATGTATATACACACACACACAATCCAATTCATGTAAAGTGCAGCCCGGCAGTATGTAGGATGTATATACACACACAATCCAATTCATGTAAAGTGCAGCCCGGCAGTATGTAGGATGTATATACACACACACACAATCCAATTCATGTAAAGTGCAGCCCAGCAGTATGTAGGATGGATATACACACACAAGCCAATTCATGTAAAGTGCAGCCCGGCAGTATGTAGGATGTATATACACACACACACACACAATCCAATTCATGTAAAGTGCAGCCCGGCAGTATGTAGGATGTATATACACACACACACACACAATCCAATTCATGTAAAGTGCAGCCCAGCAGTATGTATATACACACACACACACAATCCAATTCATGTAAAGTGCAGCCCGGCAGTATGTAGGATGTATATACACACACACACAATCCAATTCATGTAAAGTGCAGCCCGGCAGTATGTAGGATGTATATACACACACAATCCAATTCATGTAAAGTGCAGCCCGGCAGTATGTAGGATGTATATACACACACAATCCAATTCATGTAAAGTGCAGCCCGGCAGTATGTAGGATGTATATACACACACACACGCAATCCAATTCATGTAAAGTGCAGCCCAGCAGTATGTAGGATGTATATACACACACACACAATCCAATTCATGTAAAGTGCAGCCCGGCAGTATGTAGGATGTATATACACACACACACACAATCCAATTCATGTAAAGTGCAGCCTGGCAGTATGTAGGATGTATATACACACACACAATCCAATTCATGTAAAGTGCAGCCCGGCAGTATGTAGGATGTATATACACACACACACAATCCAATTCATGTAAAGTGCAGCCCGGCAGTATGTAGGATGTATATACACACACACAATCCAATTCATGTAAAGTGCCGCCCGGCAGTATGTAGGATGTATATACACACACACACAATCCAATTCATGTAAAGTGCAGCCTGGCAGTATGTAGGATGTATATACACACACACACAATCCAATTCATGTAAAGTGCAGCCTGGCAGTATGTAGGATGTATATACACACACACACAATCCAATTCATGTAATGTGCAGCCCAGCAGTATGTAGGATGGATATACACACACACACAATCCAATTCATGTAATGTGCAGCCCAGCAGTATGTAGGATGGATATACACACACACACAATCCAATTCATGTAATGTGCAGCCCAGCAGTATGTAGGATGGATATACACACACACACACAATCCAATTCATGTAAAGTGCAGCCTGGCAGTATGTAGGATGTATATACACACACAAGCCAATTCATGTAAAGTGCAGCCCTGCAGTATGTAGGATGTATATACACACACACACAATCCAATTCATGTAAAGTGCAGCCCGGCAGTATGTAGGATGTATATATACACACACACAATCCAATTCATGTAAAGTGCAGCCCTGCAGTATGTATATACACACACACACACAATCCAATTCATGTAAAGTGCAGCCCGGCAGTATGTAGGATATATATACACACACACACACAATCCAATTCATGTAAAGTGCAGCCCGGCAGTATGTAGGATGGATATACACACACACACACACACACACACACATTCCAATTCATGTAAAGTGCAGCCTGGCAGTGTGTAGGATGTATATACACACACACACACAATCCAATTCATGTAACGTGCAGCCCAGCAGTATGTAGGATGTATATACACACACACACACACACACACAATCACAATCCAATTCATGTAACGTGCAGCCCAGCAGTATGTAGGATGTATATACACACACACAATCCAATTCATGTAAAGTGCAGCCCGGCAGTATGTAGGATGTATATACACACACACACACACACACACACACACAATCCAATTCATGTAACGTGCAGCCCGGCAGTATGTAGGATGTATATACACACACACACAATCCAATTCATGTAACGTGCAGCCCAGCAGTATGTAGGATGTATATACACACACACAATCCAATTCATGTAAAGTGCAGCCCGGCAGTATGTAGGATGTATATACACACACACACACACACACACAATCCAATTCATGTAACGTGCAGCCCAGCAGTATGTAGGATGGATATACACACACAATCCAATTCATGTAAAGTGCAGCCCGGCAGTATGTAGGATGTATATACAGACATACACACACACACACAATCCAATTCATGTAACGTGCAGCCCAGCAGTATGTAGGATGTATACACACACACACAATCCAATTCATGTAAAGTGCAGCCCGGCAGTATGTAGGATGTATATACACACACACACACACACAATCCAATTCATGTAAAGTGCAGCCCTGCAGTATGTAGGATGTATATACACACACACACAATCCAATTCATGTAAAGTGCAGCCCAGCAGTATGTAGGATGTATATACACACACACACAATCCAATTCATGTAAAGTGCAGCCCAGCAGTATGTAGGATGTATATACACACACACAAGCCAATTCATGTAAAGTGCAGCCCTGCAGTATGTAGGATGTATATACACACACACACACAATCCAATTCATGTAAAGTGCAGCCCTGCAGTATGTATATACACACACACACACAATCCAATTCATGTAAAGTGCAGCCCGGCAGTATGTAGGATGTATATACACACACACACACAATCCAATTCATGTAAAGTGCAGCCTGGTATATGTAGGATGTATATACACATACACACAATCCAATTCATGTAAAGTGCAGCCCTGCAGTATGTATATACACACACACAATCCAATTAATTAATAAGGGTGGAGATCTCATATGACCTACCATGATTAATTAATTAGATCTGTCTGTGTGTTTATCCATCCTACATACTGCCGGGCTGCACTTTCCATGCTCTTTCTGCAACATGTGGAACAAATATGTGTCCCTGGAAAGATAGCTGGTGTTGGCATCCATGCAGTTGTATGATATAAGACACATATTTTGTAATCACTGTTTTTCACCTCTAGAGTCACAGTATACATATTTAGGTGATAGAGCCCACCTGGTTAAAGACATGTAAGCAAAAATAACCCGTTCATACAGAACTTTTATTGATTTTTGTTAAAAAAAAATGTAAAGCGTACCTGGATAGGGGGAAAGCAATCCGTTCAGCCAGCTCTCCATAAAACTCATGTCAAGTTCTCCACCTTCCCACAGATGCCTCAATTAAACAAACAGAGGCAAGATGTGGCTCAGGTGAGGGGAGACACTGCTATTGGTGTGTCAGCTCTGTCCAATCAGCTCTCCAGGGAAATACAGCTATATCTAAACCATTATCCAGGATGATCTTAAAGGACAATGAAACATATTTTTTTAACCCCTTATAAAATGGTTTCCCTTCCCCTAAGGAAACGTGACGTGTTACTTTACAGATACATGTGGGTTTACTTTGGACTCTGCCTCAGCTGGGAGGCAGAGTTGGTGAGGAATCTGAATGCAGCGGGGGCTACTCATTCTTCCATGGGATCAGCAGAAGGGACTGTATCACCTAAACATTGTTTTACGGTGCATGTGGACTATGCAAAAATGACTGAAAATGATTTATACATTGTGTTAGCAGTTTGCAGAAATTAGGATAAAAATGTGTTTAAATCTGTCTAGAGTCTGCTGCTTATGACATCACCTGGGGCCTGATATGCAAATGAACTGCTTTTCAATAGGAAACGTGTAATTTGCATGTCAGATTATCTCCACTTTGCTGATCCTGTGTAAACATGAGGGTCTCTTTCTGCACTAGCACAGACACAGAGAGAGAGAGAGAGGACACTGGACTGGAGAGAGACAGTCAGTGACCAGACTGGACTTCCAGCTTCCCACTATCAAATGTGCCTGACAATGTATTCTCACACCAGGGGCGCTAAGATTTACACTTTAGTTGTCAATTAAAGGACAGCTATTGGAAAAATAAAGTTCTGTTTAGTTGAAATATTGTTTCAAGTGTAGGCATTTTAAATAGAAATTAATAAAAGTATACCAATAAAGCACCTCATTGAGCCCTTTTTTCTCCATATAGTTCTTTCAGAGGGCAGATATGTTGTTTAGAATCTTTGCTCTGTATAGCTCTATCAGGGGATGGACATGTTGTTTAGAATCTTTGCTCTGTATAGCTCTATCAGGGGGCGGACATGTTGTTTAGAATCTTTGCTCTGTATAGCTCTATCAGGGGACGGACATGTTGTTTAGAATCTTTGCTCTGTATTGCTCTATTAGGGGGCAGCCATGTTATTTAGAATCTTTGCTCTGTATAGCTCTATCAGGGGGCGGACATGTTGTTTAGAATCTTTGCTCTGTATAGCTCTATCAGGGGTGGACATGTTGTTTAGAATCTTTGCTCTGTATAGCTCTATCAGGGGGCGGACATGTTGTTTAGAATCTTTGCTCTGTATAGCTCTATCAGGGGGCGGACATGTTGTTTAGAATCTTTGCTCTGTATAGCTCTATCAGGGGGCGGACATGTTGTTTAGAATCTTTGCTCTGTATTGCTCTATTAGGGGGCAGCCATGTTATTTAGAATCTTTGCTCTGTATAGCTCTATCAGGGGGCGGACATGTTGTTTAGAATCTTTGCTCTGTATAGCTCTATTAGGGGACGGACATGTTGTTTAGAATCTTTGCTCTGTGTTGCTCTATCAGGGGGCGGACATGCTGTTTAGAATCTTTGCTCTGTATAGCTGTATCAGGGGGCGGACATGTTGTTTAGAATCTTTGCTCTGTATAGCTCTATTAGGGGACGGACATGTTGTTTAGAATCTTTGCTCTGTATAGCTCTATCAGGGGCAGACATGTTGTTTAGAATCTTTGCTCTGTATAGCTCTATCAGGGGGCGGACATGTTGTTTAGAATCTTTGCTCTGTATAGCTCTATTAGGGGACGGACATGTTGTTTAGAATCTTTGCTCTGTATAACTCTATCAGGGGACGGACATGTTGTTTAGAATCTTTGCTCTGTATAGCTCTATCAGGGGGCGGACATGTTGTTTAGAATCTTTGCTCTGTGTAGCTCTATCAGGGGGGAGATGTTGTTTAGAATCTTTGCTCTGTGTAGCTCTATCGGGGGGGGAGATGTTGTTTAGAATCTTTGCTCTGTATAGCTCTATCAGGGGCCAGACATGTTGTTTAGAACCTCTGCTCTGTATAGCTCTATCAGTGGGCGGACATGTTGTTTAGAATATTTGGTCTGTATAGCTCTATCAGGGGCAGACATGTTGTTTAGAATCTTTGCTCTGTATAGCTCTATCAGGGGGCGGACATGTTGATTACAATCTTTGCTCTGTATAGCTCTATCGGGGCGGACATGTTGATTACAATCTTTGCTCTGTATAGCTCTATCAGGAGGCGGACATGTTGATTACAATCTTTGCTCTGTATAGCTCTATCAGGGGGTGGACATGTTGGTTAGAATCTTTGCTCTGTATAGCACTATCAGGGGAGGACATGTTGTTTAGAATCTTTGCTCTGTATAGCTCTATCAGGGGTGGACGTGTTGTTTAGAATCTTTGCTCTGTATAGCTCTATCAGGGGGCGGACATGTTGTTTAGAATCTTTGCTCTGTACAGCTCTATCAGGGGGCGGACATGTTGATTACAATCTTTGCTCTGTATAGCTCTATCAGGGGGCGGACATGTTGTTTAGAATCTTTGCTCTGTATAGCTCTATCAGGGGGCAGACATGCTGTGTAAAATGTCAGATGAAGGAAGATCAGACCCCAGATGTCTGCCCCCTCAATTGTTTGTACATTAAACACACAGTAACGTTTTTATTTTATTTTCACCCATTTATTCCCAAAGTAAGCACTGCGCATTTGTTTTTGACTTTTGTTCCTATAATATGATAAATGAGATAACAATCTGCAGTACTGTAGCTTCTAGTCAGAGATCATGTCATTTTGTCACTTTTGGCAATGGAAATAAACCTTAGTACCTCTTCTCTCCCCTGGGAGGACATTCATTCATATTATTTACATCCCATGTCATTTGATGTTGCTGAAAGGTTGCCTTATTTGTACTTAATATGCGTCAGGGCGGTGTACAAACCCAGAACCAAGATTTATTTCTGTTTTAAACGTTGGAAATCAATAAACAGCCTAATTTGCTCCCTTCGATTGGTTGCTATGCTAAGAGTTTACTCACATTCAAAAAATAATATAGAATTCAACTATATATGATCAACCTTTTCTGTGAGGAACACATATATCTTTTGTAGACATAGGTGTGAGCAGATGAGAGAAATATATATATATATATATATAAAAACAGAAAAAGAGAAGTGAAAAGAAAATATTTTGAATTAGATATCCATTATTTTATTAAAAATATATAAGAAGACATTTTGTACTCATATAGGTGAAGCAATATCGTAACCATACACAAAAGCAAACATAAATTGCAGATCACATGAAATAAAATGATACAAAGAACAATCAATTAAAACAGTAAAGTGCTACTTGACACAAGGATGCCTGGGATTTTAATGTCCCTAAAAATTGGCCTAACGCGTTTCGCCATGATTCTTATAGAGTGAATCAATAAAATAAAGCAACAATTATGGTTCTAAAAAAGGCTTTCAGTCAAGGCGGTATGTAGCTTTAATCGATTATTAACAACTGGCAGACGTTAATCATAATTACTTTTGTAAGAGAAATCAATTACAGGTTGATCATCCCTTATCCAAAATGCTCGGCACCAGATGTAACTTCGATAATGGGTAATTTTGGGTAACAGATCATTTTCACCAATAAGGTATATTAAAGACTCTCAGCACTCAAGAAATACAGTAATATCAATGCAAATACCATATAGAACACATTAAAAAAAAATTGGTTTTCCTTTAAACGTTTTACTTCTGTATGTAATTTAATTCAGACTTTGATGTATTGTTTTGTATCGAGTGTTTAATGGGCTAAACAGCTCACAGGGTCTGATTTGTCGACTCCAGGAATGAATATATAAATATATATTTTATTGTCACTTCCCATTTGCCCCAAACGTGTAGCAGATGGAGGTGTGATAATGGGGAATGTTGAGTTGGTAAACCAAAGGCCTTGTTTTTATCAGCAAGCTCGACAGGTGACCAAAAATCGTTGCTCTCCAGGTTGCATTACGATAACTACCTCTTCACTTGCATCACTCGCCCCGTCTTCCCCACACAGGGCGGACACTCTAAACCGGTAGCTCGCCCCTTTCTTTAGACCCGTAATCTCACATGCTTCCTTCTTGTGTCCAGTAGTTTGTTCTATCCAGGGGTTGTCCAAATCCCCTTGCTTGGATTCACGCTTGTATTCCACCTTATAGTCGCTAATTCTGACCCCCTTTCCTTTAATACTTGGCTCCTTCCATCTGAGAACTATATCAGACATTCTGAAGTGACTCACATTTGGTCTCCCGGGTGGGCCGGTGGGCTTAGTTTTCTCAAAATCACTGGTATCACTAAATTCCCCTATCCCTGCTAGACAAACGGCAGCATATCTAAATTGGTACCATATGTTTGGGATCAGTTTCTTCACCATGGTTTTCTCTTGAATGTCTTTAGTCCTAAACATGCGCCAGTTCTTCTCCTCTCTACATTGATATTCCACCTGGTAGCCTTTAATCTCTTCTGCCCCAAAAGCAGCCGGGCTAAATTTCAGTTCTACACTATCATAGTATGTTCTTATCACCAGAGGGTTTGATTTTGCTGGAGGAGAAAACTTCTTATTCACCAAGTTACCTTTGTCGAACAAGTAGATGGAGACCCCTGAGTTCTCTAGATCTGGGGATGAGGTTACAATAAACTGTGTTTCCTTACTGGACTTATTGACTTTGTAAAAAGCCATAAAAGCCTTGAGATATGTCCTGGCTTTTTGGAACACACACTGGTCTTTGTACCACGGCGTAATTTTCTTCATATCATAGACCTTTTCTCCAAAGGAGTCCATCTCAAGCCAACTCTTTAAGTCTTTCAGATACTGGTCCTCGTTATCAAGTGATGCGAAATTAAGGCACACGATGAAGTCACTGGTGGGATCCAAGACGACGCGGTTCAGTTCAGACTCCTTGGAGACAACTTTTATCTCCTCTACCACCGTCAGATAGGAGTCCACAAAATTAAACTCTTCGAGCTTCCAACTTAAATATTTGTTCATGTAGGTTGTGTTAAAGGGAGACTGAGCCCATACTGTCAGTTCTTTAGTCAGGTCAACTTCCGACCTTAGACCTCCGCGGACAGCAGGTATAATCTTTGCCAGCCGCCTTTGGAGGAAGGTCATGTATTCGTACTTCAAACCTTGAAATGTGTCGATCTTCTTTTCCATATTTGAGAAGGCAATGGCTGCAGGGTGCTTCTTCAGATCATTACAGTTCATGTCTACCATACTTATCTCCTCCATCATGGCCTCTAGTTCGCAAAGAATATGTACGCCAATATTTTGCACCATCTTAGATGCTTTGGTATTTAGTTTCTCCAAGGGGTAGAGCCAAACCTTTACCGGCACCGCTCGCTCACCCTTCTCCCCAAGCAGTCTTGGAAGAGTCCTGTAGATGTCGAGAACTTCCTTGTATGTAGATGGGTTCTGACTGATTGAAAAATCCCCGTAGAACTTGCAGCTAAAAGTCTCCACGCTTTCCTTCTCCTTTTCGTCTACGCTGACAGAGCCGTCACTGGCCAAACACATTTTTGGTATATTCTGAACCGACAGACTGAGTTTACCGCTGACCTCATTCATGCTCTCCATTGAGGACACTTCTTGGTCGAAGATAAAGAAGGCTTGAGCTCCGTACAAGATGCCGACCACCACGTGAGTGGCCGTTCCTTGGTCAAACACCTCATTATACATGATATTCTCGCTCCCCAGTTGACTCATGCTCAGTTGTTCAAATCTGGTTGTTGTGGTGTACTGGAGCGAGACACGGACTTGGTTCTTGTGCTTCTTGGTGTCGTTCATGAATGAGGCTGAGCCTTCTAATTTTATGAGGCCACAAAGACAGCTAGCTTTGACCGACTCCGTGACGTGGAGAGCAGAGGCCTTTTCAGAGATGGAATCAGACGCAATTATTTCAAATGTTGTATTTTCCTGGGCCTGCACTCGAAGATCCTTCTGAAGAAGTTCTGTATTCCACAGCGTTACACCTGCAGATAAAGCAAATTTGGAGTCATAATTATACCTTTTAAAGGCCCATACTGACTTGAAATGTACCTACCTTTCTACATGCATAGTAACGTATAATGATTCTAAAGATGTCTTTATTCAGATTTCAAGATCTGTATTTTTTTTATATATGGAATGAGAAGTAATTAATGTCAGATCTATTCTGGTAGCTGATCATACAGCTGTACGCGTGGAATGAGAAGTAGGAGGAGTTAATGTCAGAACTATTCAGGTAGCTGATCATACAGCTGTATGCATGAAATGAGAAGTAGGAGGAGTTAATGTCAGAGCTATTCAGGTAACTGATCATACAGCTGTATGCGTGGAATGAGAAGTAGGAGGAGTTAATGTCAGAGCTATTCAGGTAACTTATCATACAGCTGTATGCGTGGAATGAGAAGTAGGAGGAGTTAATGTCAGATCTATTCAGGTAGCTGATCATACAGCTGTACGCATGGAATGAGAAGTAGGAGGAGTTAATGTCAGATCTCTTCAGGTAGCTGATCATACAGCTGTACGCATGGAATGAGAAGTAGGAGGAGTTAATGTCAGAGCTATTCAGGTAGCTGATCATACAGCTGTATGCGTGAAATGAGAAGTAGGAGGAGTTAATGTCAGATCTATTCAGGTAGCCGATCATACAGCTGTATGCGTGGAATGAGAAGTAGGAGGAGTTAATGTCAGATCTATTCAGGTAGTTGATCATACAGCTGTATGCGTGAAATGAGAAGTAGGAGGAGTTAATGTCAGATCTATTCAGGTAGCTGATCATACAGCTGTATGCTTGGAATGAGGAGTAGGAGGAGTTAATGTCAGATCTATTCAGGTAGCCGATCATACAGCTGTATACGTGAAATGAGAAGTAGGAGGAGTTAATGTCAGATCTATTCAGGTAGCCGATCATACAGCTGTATGCGTGAAATGAGAAGTAGGAGGAGTTAATGTCAGATCTATTCAGGTAGCTGATCATACAGCTGTATGCGTGGAATGAGAAGTAGGAGGAGTTAATGTCAGATCTATTCAGGTAGCTGATCATACAGTTGTATGCGTGGAATGAGAAGTAGGAGGAGTTAATGTCAGATCTATTCAGGGAGCCGATCATACAGCTGTATGCGTGGAATGAGAAGTAGGAGGAGTTAATGTCAGATCTATTCAGGTAGCTGATCATACAGCTGTATGCGTGGAATGAGAAGTGGGAGGAGTTAATGTCAGATCTATACATGTATCTGATCATACAGCTGTATGAGAGGAATGAGAAGTAGGAGGAGTTAATGTCAGATCTATTCATCTAGCCGATCATACAGCTGTATGCGTGGAATGAGAAGTAGGAGGAGTTAATGTCAGATCTATTCAGGTAGCTGATCATACAGCTGTATGCGTGGAATGAGAAGTAGGAGGAGTTAATGTCAGATCTATTCAGGTAGCTGATCATACAGCTGTATGCGTGGAATGAGAAGTAGGAGGAGTTAATGTCAGATCTATTCAGGTAGCTGATCATACAGCTGTATGCGTGGAATGAGAAGTAGGAGGAGTTAATGTCAGATCTATTCAGGTAGCCGATCATACAGCTGTACGCGTGGAATGAGAAGTAGGAGGAGTTAATGTCAGATCTATTCAGGTAGCTGATCATACAGCTGTATGTGTGGAATGAGAAGTAGGAGGAGTTAATGTCAGATCTATTCAGGTAGCTGATCATACAGCTGTATGCTTGGAATGAGGAGTAGGAGTAGTTAATGTCAGATCTATTCAGGTAACTGATCATACATCTGTATGTGTGGAATGAGAAGTAGGAGGAGTTAATGTCAGATCTATTCATCTAGCCGATCATACAGCTGTATGCGTGGAATGAGAAGTAGGAGGAGTTAATGTCAGATCTATTCGGGTAGCTGATCATACAGCTGTATGCGTGGAATGAGAAGTAGGAGGAGTTAATATCAGATCTATTCAGGTAGCTGATCATACAGCTGTATGCGTGGAATGAGAAGTAGGAGGAGTTAATGTCAGATCTATTCAGGTAGCCGATCATACAGCTGTACGCGTGGAATGAGAAGTAGGAGGAGTTAATGTCAGATCTATTCAGGTAGCCGATCATACAGCTGTATGAGTGGAATGAGAAGTAGGAGGAGTTAATGTCAGATCTATTCAGGTAGCCGATCATACAGCTGTATGCGTGGAATGAGAAGTAGGAGGAGTTAATGTCAGATCTATTCAGGTAGCCGATCATACAGCTGTATGCGTGGAATGAGAAGTAGGAGGAGTTAATGTCAGAGCTATTCAGGTAGCTGATCATACAGCTGTATGCGTGGAATGAGAAGTAGGAGGAGTTAATGTCAGATCTATTCAGGTAGCCGATCATACAGCTGTACGCGTGGAATGAGAAGTAGGAGGAGTTAATGTCAGATCTATTCAGGTAGCTGATCATACAGCTGTATGCGTGGAATGAGAAGTAGGAGGAGTTAAGGTCAGATCTATTCAGGTAGCCGATCATACAGCTGTATGCGTGGAATGAGAAGTAGGAGGAGTTAATGTCAGATCTATTCAGGTAGCCGATCATACAGCTGTATGTGTGGAATGAGAAGTAGGAGGAGTTAATGTCAGATCTATTCAGGTAGCCGATCATACAGCTGTATGCGTGGAATGAGAAGTAGGTGGAGTTAATGTCAGATCTATTCAGGTAGCTGATCATACAGCTGTATGCGTGGAATGAGAAGTAGGTGGAGTTAATGTCAGATCTATTCAGGTAGCTGATCATACAGCTGTATGCGTGGAATGAGAAGTAGGTGGAGTTAATGTCAGATCTATTCAGGTAGCCGATCATACAGCTGTATGTGTGGAATGAGAAGTAGGAGGAGTTAATGTCAGATCTATTCAGGTAGCCGATCATACAGCTGTACGCATGGAATGAGAAGTAGGAGGAGTTAATGTCAGATCTATTCAGGTAGCTGATCATACAGCTGTACGCATGGAATGAGAAGTAGGAGGAGTTAATGTCAGATCTATTCAGGTAGCTGATCATACAGCTGTATGCGTGGAATGAGAAGTAGGAGGAGTTAATGTCAGAGCTATTCAGGTAACTGATCATACAGCTGTATGCGTGGAATGAGAAGTAGGAGGAGTTAATGTCAGATCTATTCAGGTAGCTGATCATACAGCTGTATGCGTGGAATGAGAAGTAGGAGGAGTTAATGTCAGATCTATTCAGGTAGTTGATCATACAGCTGTACGCATGGAATGAGAAGTAGGAGGAGTTAATGTCAGATCTCTTCAGGTAGCTGATCATACAGCTGTACGCATGGAATGAGAAGTAGGAGGAGTTAATGTCAGAGCTATTCAGGTAGCTGATCATACAGCTGTATGCGTGAAATGAGAAGTAGGAGGAGTTAATGTCAGATCTATTCAGGTAACTGATCATACATCTGTATGTGTGGAATGAGAAGTAGGAGGAGTTAATGTCAGATCTATTCAGGTAGCTGATCATACAGCTGTATGTGTGGAATGAGAAGTAGGAGGAGTTAAGGTCAGATCTATTCAGGTAGCTGATAATACAGCTGTATGCGTGGAATGAGAAGTAGGAGGAGTTAATGTCAGATCTATTCAGGTAGCCGATCATACAGCTGTACGCGTGGAATGAGAAGTAGGAGGAGTTAATGTCAGATCTATTCAGGTAGCCGATCATCCAGCTGTATGCGTGGAATGAGAAGTAGGAGGAGTTAATGTCAGATCTATTCAGGTAACCGATCATACAGCTGTATGCGTGGAATGAGAAGTAGGAGGAGTTAATGTCAGATCTATTCAGGGAGCTGATCATACAGCTGTATGCGTGGAATGAGAAGTAGGAGGAGTTAATGTCAGAGCTATTCAGGTAGCTGATCATACAGCAGTATGCATGGAATGAGAAGTAGGAGGAGTTAATGTCCGATCTATTCAGGTAGCTGATCATACAGCTGTATGCGTGGAATGAGAAGTAGGAGGAGTTAATGTCAGATCTATTCAGGTAGCTGATCATACAGCTGTATGCGTGGAATGAGAAGTAGGAGGAGTTAATGTCAGATCTATTCAGATGATCATACAGCTGTATGCGTGGAATGAGAAGTAGGAGGAGTTTATGTCAGATCTATTCAGGTAGCCGATCATACAGCTGTACGCGTGGAATGAGAAGTAGGAGGAGTTAATGTCAGATCTATTCAGGTAGCCGATCATACAGCTGTATGCGTGGAATGAGAAGTAGGATGAGTTAATGTCAGATCTATTCAGGTAGCTGATCATACAGCTGTATGCGTGGAATGAGAAGTAGGAGGAGTTACTGTCAGATCTATTCAGGTAGCCGATCATACAGCTGTATGCGTGGAATGAGAAGTAGGAGGAGTTAATCTCAGATCTATTCAGGTAGCCGATCATACAGCTGTATGCGTGGAATGAGAAGTAGGAGGAGTTAATGTCAGATCTATTCAGGTAGCTGATCATATAGCTGTATGCGTGGAATGAGAAGTAGGAGGAGTTAATGTCAGATCTATTCAGGTAGCTGAAGTCCCGGTGTGGGGGAAGGTGCAAGAGGGGAGCACTTGGCCCCCTGCAAAGTCAAACAGTCCCACTCGAGCAGCAGCGAGAGAGGGAGAAGCAGTGGCCTATTTAGCGTAGGTTAGCTAGACAAAGAAAGCAGAAACAAAAAAAAACAGCAAGCAGGGGAGTGGAGCAAAAACAAAACCCTTTGTTTAACTATATAAACCCTGTTGTGAGTGGTTTGGTCCACTCTCTTCCTCTGTAGCTGGTCTTCTCCCCATTCATTCTTACTATTGCAGCTTTCCATGTATAGAGTCCTGCCTGAGCAGCTAATAACTACATTTCCCATGACTCTCAGCCAGTCTGGAAAGTGAGTACTCAACAACTAGAGTGTCGAAGGTTAGCTATTATATCACCAAGGACTGGCACTGCAGCTGTTGTGGAATGCACATCTCACAATTCTCAGCCATCCAATTTGTTGGCTGTACATCATGAGAAATGTTATAGCAGTAACTTGAGCCTGTTTGTCCATTTTTATTACACTCTAAATACCCTCTTTTTTGTTTGCTGTGCATCACAGAACCACACTACACTGCACAACATTAACTTCTGTTTACAGCAACTCCCATGACACTGAGCTCATAACACGGCTGGTTTATTATAATTAAATAGCAGCTTATTGCTGATCTTGGACTACAGTACAAACACTAGAGGCTCCATTCAAGAAAGAGCGAGGGCATTGAGATGGGAACTGCAAACTAAAGTCCAAAGTAGCCGACTAGAGAAAATGATCCCACAGGAAAATGTTTAGAATACGTTTTGAAAGTCCCTGAAATCCCCCCCCTCTCATGAATCAAGCCCTGGCTTTTGCAGACTGCATCTACAATCATGCTCAGCCATCCATATTGCGACCCATCTGAGCATCATGGGAATTGTAGTTACAGACTGGGGTTGTGATGCCTTATACTACACTACACGCTGGGTTTGTTGTTGTTGACTGCAGCTCCCATGACACACAGCCAGCCCATTACTGGCTGAACACCATAGCAATTGTAGACTGGGGTAGTTGTGTCAAATCTTTATCACCCCAGCTGTTTTAAAGTAAAGTTCTCTTGATGGGAAGCTACATACTACCCTGGGCATTTCATTTTTCCTATTAATAGGTCAGTAACATTTACCTCCCACCAGGAGACCCCTCTCCTGAGCCAAGAGAGGTAGGAAATGGGGAAGAGGTATGGCTTTATTGGAGTGGGGAAGGGAGGGAAGGTTATTTTTCTCCCCACCCCGAAATTCACTTAGATATTGGCTTTGATACCTCTCTTCTCCGCCGATACACCAAGGTGGTGGACAGACAACCTGTCACGTGAAATGCGTGAGGTTGTCCACTCATCTCTCCTCCCTCCCCATTTATCTATACACATGAAACGCCAGTATTTCTCTCTGGCTGCTGTGATCACCTTGATCCGATCACATTATGTCTGAGAGCAGAAAGGTCACCCTACCTGGGATGAGCTCATCCTTCCGGCAATCATAGAGCATCCCCATACTGAACGGCCGTGACAGAGCAGCGATTTCAATGGTGCCGGACTCTAGTATACGGGACTTGACCCTCGTCAGCGTAGACATCCGAGCCGCCATCTTCTGCTGAAAAAATCAAGGTTTTACTAATTGCTTCCAGTGTTCACGAATGTGTTACTATGACCAGATCACGGCACCAGATCTAATCCCCAGGATGCCCTGCACAGAGAGGCTACAGCCAATCTCTCCTCAGCACCAAATTATCATTAGCACCAGCGTCTTTCTCTCTAAGGGTTTTATTCATAAAAAATTTAATGGAAGGAAATTGAGAAGGGGATTTACAACTTAAGGCCAAAGTAGCAGAGTCTGAAAAATGTATCCCGTTCAGCTATACTTTATATAACTCTGCTACTTTGGACCATAAGTTTGAGTTTACCTTGCCAATACCCTGCTTCATTTCCTTTGCCTGCAATTTTTCTAACAGAATGTATAGATCATTATTCAATCAATTTGTATTCTCTTCATGCACAGTATATATAATGTTAAATGAAATGCTCATCTCACCCCCAACTCACTTTTTAGAGAGTAGCTCCAATTATTTCAAATGAAAAACTGTGAATATCAAATATAATCCACATATTGCTCACCCATCTGTACCTACAGGTTGCCAACTTACCTCACCAGCAGGACTGACTTATATTCCTGCTGTGCACCCAGTGAGATCTGTACAGTAAGTTTGGAAGCTGCTGTTATATAAGCTCTGGCCAGCCTTTCATGGGCAGGCTTGATGAGGCAATGCATATCTAATGTCACTAGCTTTCTACATAGCAATTTACCACATCTGCTCAGAAGGAAAAGTGCTGTGTGCTGCTCCCCCCTCTCCCCCCCAAACCCTACGACCTCCAATATCCCATTAGACGTTAAGCATAACGTTTCTGTGTTAGCAAAATCTGAAATAAATTAGTAGAAAAATATATTTAAAGAAATTCCTGTTTATGACATCACCCAGGGCCGACATCAGAAATTTCAGGGGCCCTTACTGAAAAAAATTCTGCCCCTCCCCGATGGTTTATCCATTAATAGCCCAGTGATAATTTGCTCATTAATAGCCCACTGTTAATTTGTCCATTAATGGCGACTGATAATTTGTCCATTAATAGCCATTGATTATTTTCCATTAATAGCCACTGATAATTTTTCCATTAATAGCCCACTGATTGTCCATTAATATGCCACTGATTGTATGCCCATTAATATGCCACTGTTAGTTTGTCCATTAATATGCCACTGATAATTTGTCCATTAATAGCCACTGATTATTTTCCATTAATAGCCACTGATCATTTTTTCATTAATAGCCCACTGATTGTCCATTAATATGCCACTGATAGTTTGCCTATTAAAATGCCACTGTTAGTTTGTCCATTAATATGCCACTGATAATTTGTCCATTAATAACCACTGATAATTTGTCCATTAATATGCCACTGATAATTTGTCCATTAATAACCACTGATAATTTGTCCATTAATATACCACTGATAATTTGTCCATTAATATGCCACTGATAATTTGTCCATTAATAGCCACTGATTATTTTCCATTAATAGCCACTGATCATTTTTTCATTAATAGCCCACTGATTGTCCATTAATATGCCACTGATAGTTTGCCTATTAAAATGCCACTGTTAGTTTGTCCATTAATATGCCACTGATAATTTGTCCATTAATAACCACTGATAATTTGTCCATTAATATGCCACTGATAATTTGTCCATTAATAACCACTGATAATTTGTCCATTAATATACCACTGATAATTTGTCCATTAATAACCACTGATAATTTGTCCATTAATATGCCACTGATAATTTGTCCATTAATAGCCATGATCATTTTTCCATTAATAGAATAAATGTGCCCTGGGCAGCTGCCCCGTTTGCCCACGTTTAAAAAAAAAAAAAAAAAAAAGGGTTTTTAAAGGGCTGGGGCCTGAGCTGGCCCGCCGGGCCCGGGACAGGTGTATTGCCTGTCCCCCCCTGATGGCAGCCCTGACATCACCTATGGCTTGATATGCAAATGAACGACTTTTCTGTAGGAAGTGTGTAATTTTCATATCATGCCCCAAGGTGATGTCAGAAACCGGACACACCGAAAACTAATTTAAAACCTATGTATCTCTTAATCTATGTAGGCTATGCTACCACGATGTATAGATCTTTTTTTTTATTCTGTACTTTCACAGTAGGTGACAGGGTCCCTTTATGCACTGGGGTCCGTAACAGCAGGGAAGACGAACCCTGAATCAGCAGGCATGTCAGTGTCATGTAAGGAGATTTGCACAGTGTATCGCTGCTTTAGAGAAATTAAATAAGAATTAGAATAAGATATAAAGAGCTGTACAGGTGGTGTACTGAGCGATATGAATGGTCACTGCCAGGTGAAGAATCGCACCAGGAGATCACAGGATAAAAGGGGAGACACGATGAGACCTCTATCAGCTAATGGCGGAATCTGAGTGCTAGCTTCCAAGATCACTTAGCTCTCTTCTTCAGAAAGATTAGCAAAAAGCAGAAGTATCTCCTTTTCATACGCACAACGTAATGCTTGAGCAAAATAAGAGATAACGTTTCAAAAGCTCAACTGCGAGCCCTTTGGTAATGCATTACATCCGTTAAAGGGACGGCATACTATAATACAATTTATACTGCAAATGGCAAGAGAATAAAAATGGTTAGAGATGAGCAGTATATGGTGTTAGCAAAATTGCAAGCAAATGCATGAATTCAGAGACAAATGTGTTTTAAATGCAGGGCGTCTCCAGCTTATGACATCACCTTGTGGCTTGATGTGCCAGTTACACATTTCCCAGGGAAAGCAGTTAATTTGCATATCAAGCCACAAGGTGATGTCATAAGCAGGAGACAGCAGAAATACATTTAAAACTCGTTTTTCCCCTTAACCCGTTAAGGACTGGCCGTTTGGGGCATTTTTTGGTCATTCTGGTCAATGGCAGTTTTAAAATTTCTGCGGTGTTTGTGTTTAGCTGTAATTTACCTCTTTCTCATTTCATGTACCCATGTACATTATATAGTGTTTATATCACCATAAATAGGAATCTTTTAAGATACTGTTGTTTTCATCATATCATCTAATAAAAAATCATATGATGAAAAAATGACGCCCCCACACAACTTTGACCTGAAAAATGCAATTACAAATGATAAAAAAGACCCGTCTAATGACTTTCTAATATTTGTCCTGAGTTTAGAAATATCAATGTTTTTCATGTTTCTCTGGTCTTTTTTGCAAGTTACAGGGCAATAACCGATAGTAGTGCCTTTTGGATTCTAATTTCTTACCCATTTTCTCCTACAGTGATTTTGATGTAACCATAAATTTACCCCTAACCATAAATCTACCCTTGCCATAACACTGTTGCATGTCTTAGGTAATTCGCATTGACATGCAGTACTGAGCTGTAGGAGATTTGTTTTATTATCTATATATTTTATCTTTACTCGGCTTCTGTGTAATGTGTCTCTTCCTCCGCAGATTATGTCGAGACAGTCCCCTGATAAGCTGATTCCTGAGAGTGATAAGTACAAGACTAGAACGCCAGATCAGGGTTCACATCCAGATCATCGAAGTGCAAGAAATTCTGTATCGAAAAATCTCCCTGTAGAAAGAGTGCGAGACAAATAAAAAAACATAAGAAAAGGTTATAGGCTCACCCCAAGGAAAAAAAAACTATTTCCATTTCTTTGTGAGCTGGGCTTTTAGCAGCCATTCCTTTCAAGCACCCTCTCTGGGGTCTCTATGCACTAAAAGATGAGATGCAGGTGAGTTGAGATGCACATAGCTATACATTATGCAGGGATAATGGTGACGAGTTTGCTTAGTGGGGGCAACTCACCTTGTGCATCTCACCTTGAGCATCTCACTTGCAACTCACCTTGTGCATCTCACCTTGAGCATCTCACCTTGCAACTCACCTTGTGCATCTCACCTTGAGTATCTCACCTTGTGCATCTCACCTGCAACTCACCTTGTGCATCTCACCTTGAGCATCTCACCTGCAACTCACCTTGTGCATCTCACCTTGAGCATCTCACTTGCAACTCACCTTGTGCATCTCACCTTGTGCATCTCACCTTGAGCATCTCACCTGCAACTCACCTTGTGCATCTCACCTTGAGCATCTCACCTACAACTCACCTTGTGCATCTCACCTTGAGCATCTCACTTGCAACTCACCTTGTGCATCTCACCTTGAGTATCTCACCTACAACTCACCTTGTGCATCTCACCTTGAGCATCTCACTTGCAACTCACCTTGTGCATCTCACCTTGAGTATCTCACCTTGTGCATCTCACCTTGTGCATCTCACCTTGAGCATCTCACCTGCAACTCACCTTGTGCATCTCACCTTGACACTCCTCATCTCACCTTTTAATGAATAGCCCCTTCTAAATTGCTGGTGCTTTCGTTACACCTATAGAGTAAAAACAATTCTTTGTAATTAAGCGCTGCCTCAGGTAAACAGATCTGTCACATGATCAGCCCCCCCCCCCCCAAAATGCACCGCCAACGTCTCGAAAAAAAAACTGCACATAAAGTGTAATACAGTGATTGCTATTGCTGTAGTAACAGTCCTGCCTGTCTTACTAAGCCCCTCCTTAGTGGATGTCACTGCATTTGGAAGCCCCGGTGAAATTATTTTCAATGTAGCACTGCTGGGGAATGGTAAATTGTTTTCAAGTAAAAATTAGTGCATTTCACATACTTTAAACACATGTACCACATGCAGACCGTAAGGAAGATGTTTCTGCCCCTTGAACCCTTCTTATTGCATGCGTACAGCTGTATGAGCGGCCATCTTTCTGAGACAAATGTGGAGTTCTGTTATTTTATTGCACAGCATGCAGATACTCGGTCTGGGGGTCTCTCTGAAGCTGTGAGCTGTGCAGTCAAAACAGGGGGTCACATCTGGACGTCAGCACAAGCAGTGCACAAACGTGGCGGAGGGGACTACATTTCCCATAAGGCTCACCAGGTAAATAAAGCACGGGGCATCATGGGAGATGTAGTTCATGGCTCGCACTATCCATTCAGCCACCTGCTTCTGTCAGAACCGCTGGCGGCTGGCTGTGTTTATTGACGGTCGTCCACGCCCATTTAGCCTTTGGCCAATCAGCAAGACACAGGCTCAGCTGGCTGTCCGTGCCCCGCCCTCTGTCTCTGCACCGTCCAATCAGCGCCGCGGCCGTTGGAGCCGGGTTTTGGCGCGGAGTTTGTACCGAGGAGACGCGGGGGACATGTCTGAGGGGACCGGACACTCCCCGCCCGGCCGCCGCAGGTCATCCCGGGGCCTCCAGGGGGCGGCCGGCATCGCAAGGAGCAACAAACAGGTCTGGGGATGGGTACAGCGGGGTCATAGTGCTATACAGAGTGACAGGGGTGTTATACAGAGTGACAGGGGTGTTATACAGAGTGACAGGGGTGTTATACAGAGTGACAGGGGTGTTATACAGAGTGACAGGGCGCTATACAGAGTGACAGGGGTGTTATACAGAGTGACAGGGGTGTTATACAGAGTGACAGTATGTTATACAGAGTGACAGGGTGTTATACAGAGTGACAGGGGTGTTATACAGAGTGACAGGGGTGTTATACAGAGTGACAGGGCGCTATACAGAGTGACAGTGTGTTATACAGAGTGACAGGGCGTTATACAGAGTGACAGGGGTGTTATACAGAGTGACAGGGGTGTTATACAGAGTGACAGGGGTGTTATACAGAGTGACAGTATGTTATACAGAGTGACAGGGGTGTTATACAGAGTGACAGGGGTGTTATACAGAGTGACAGGGGTGTTATACAGAGTGACAGGGGTGTTATACAGAGTGACAGGGCGCTATACAGAGTGACAGGGGTGTTATACAGAGTGACAGGGGTGTTATACAGAGTGACAGTATGTTATACAGAGTGACAGGGTGTTATACAGAGTGACAGGGGTGTTATACAGAGTGACAGGGGTGTTATACAGAGTGACAGTATGTTATACAAAGTGACAGGGGTGTTATACAGAGTGACAGGGGTGTTATACAGAGTGACAGGGGTGTTATACAGAGTGACAGGGGTGTTATACAGAGTGACAGTGTGTTATACAGAGTGACAGTGTGTTATACAGAGTGACAGTATGTTATACAGAGTGACAGGGGTGTTATACAGAGTGACAGGGGTGTTATACAGAGTGACAGGGGTGTTATACAGAGTGACAGGGGTGTTATACAGAGTGACAGTGTGTTATACAGAGTGACAGTATGTTATACAGAGTGACAGGGGTGTTATACAGAGTGACAGGGGTGTTATACAGAGTGACAGGGGTGTTATACAGAGTGACAGGGGTGTTATACAGAGTGACAGGGTGTTATACAGAGTGACAGGGGTGTTATACAGAGTGACAGGGGTGTTATACAGAGTGACAGTATGTTATACAGAGTGACAGGGTGTTATACAGAGTGACAGGGGTGTTATACAGAGTGACAGGGGTGTTATACAGAGTGACAGTATGTTATACAGAGTGACAGGGTGTTATACAAAGTGACAGGGGTGTTATACAGAGTGACAGGGGTGTTATACAGAGTGACAGGGGTGTTATACAGAGTGACAGTGTGTTATACAGAGTGACAGTATGTTATACAGAGTGACAGGGTGTTATACAGAGTGACAGGGGTGTTATACAGAGTGACAGGGTGTTATACAGAGTGACAGGGTGTTATACAGAGTGACAGGGTGTTATACAGAGTGACAGGGGTGTTATACAGAGTGACAGGGGTGTTATACAGAGTGACAGTGTGTTATACAGAGTGACAGTATGTTATACAGAGTGACAGGGGTGTTATACAGAGTGACAGGGGTGTTATACAGAGTGACAGGGGTGTTATACAGAGTGACAGGGGTGTTATACAGAGTGACAGGGGTGTTATACAGAGTGACAGGGGTGTTATACAGAGTGACAGGGGCGTTATACAGAGTGACAGGGGCGCTATACAGAGTGACAGGGGCGCTATACAGAGTGACAGGGGCGCTATACAGAGTGACAGGGGCGCTATACAGAGTGACAGGGGCGCTATACAGAGTGACAGGGGCGCTATACAGAGTGACAGGGGCGCTATACAGAGTGACAGGGCGCTATACAGAGTACCAAGGCGTTATACAGAGCGACCAGGCGCTATAGAAAGTGACGGTGCTGTACAGTGTTGGGGTGCGGGACAGGGTGGCACAGAGTGATAATGACACAGTTGTTGTTTCTTTCAATAATAAATTCCTGTAACAAGATTAATAATATTTACTGATTAATTTTTGAAAGAACAACAAACAGGAGATCAGGACGGGCGTTTGAGCTCTTTATTTCACTAAATCTAATGATAAAGCTTTTCAAATAAAGAAAACCCATAAATAAACATTGGCCTGTAATAAACCCGGACAATATCTTGGGAAAGTGTGTGAGGGAAGGAGCACAGGATAGTACGGAATTAGGAAATCAAATTGGCTGCTAGTGTACATATTGCTATACAGTGTTACACAGGGTGACCCGGCGCTATACAGTGCTACACAGGGTGACCCGGCGCTATACAGTGTTACACAGGGTGACACGGCGCTATACAGTGCTACACAGGGTGACCCGGCGCTATACAGTGTTACACAGGGTGACACGGCGCTATACAGTGCTACACAGGGTGACCCGGCGCTATACAGTTCTACACAGGGTGACCCGGCGCTATACAGTGTTACACAGGGTGACACGGCGCTCTACAGTGCTACACAGGGTGACCCGGCGCTATACAGTGCTACACAGGGTGACCCGGCGCTATACAGTGCTACACAGGGTGACCCGGCGCTATACAGTGCTACACAGGGTGACCCGGCGCTATACAGTGCTACACAGGGTGACCCGGCGCTATACAGTGCTACACAGGGTGACCCGGCGCTATACAGTGCTACACAGGGTGACCCGGCGCTATACAGTGCTACACAGGGTGACCCGGCGCTATACAGTGCTACACAGGGTGACCCGGCGCTATACAGTGTTACACAGGGTGACCCGGCGCTATACAGTTCTACACAGGGTGACCCGGCGCTATACAGTGTTACACAGGGTGACACGGCGCTATACAGTGTTACACAGGGTGACACGGCGCTATACAGTGCTACACAGGGTGACCCGGCGCTATACAGTGTTACACAGGGTGACACGGCGCTATACAGTGCTACACAGGGTGACCCGGCGCTCTACAGTGTTACACAGGGTGACACGGCGCTATACAGTGCTACACAGGGTGACCCGGCGCTATACAGTGCTACACAGGGTGACCCGGCGCTATACAGTTCTACACAGGGTGACCCGGCGCTATACAGTGTTTCACAGGGTGGCACGGCGCTGTACCGTGTTTCACAGGGTGACTCGGCGCTGTACCGTGTTTCACAGGGTGACCCGGCGCTGTACCGTGTTTCACAGGGTGACCCGGCGCTGTACCGTGTTTCACAGGGTGACCCGGCGCTGTACCGTGTTCCACAGGGTGACCCGGCGCTGTACCGTGTTCCACAGGGTGACCCGGCGCTGTACCGTGTTCCACAGGGTGACCCGGCGCTGTACCGTGTTCCACAGGGTGACCCGGCGCTGTACCGTGTTACACAGGGTGACCCGGCGCTGTACCGTGTTACACAGGGTGACCCGGCGCTGTACCGTGTTACACAGGGTGACCCGGCGCTGTACCGTGTTACACAGGGTGACCCGGCGCTGTACCGTGTTACACAGGGTGACCCGGCGCTGTACCGTGTTACACAGGGTGACCCGGCGCTGTACCGTGTTACACAGGGTGACCCGGCGCTGTACCGTGTTCCACAGGGTGACCCGGCGCTTTGCATGGTTACACAGGGTGTCAAGGCGCTGTGCACGGTTACCCAGAGCTCACTGGCAGGGGAAGTGTTAATCTCTGCTGTGTGTAGCGCTGACTCTGGCAGGGGAAGGGTTAATCTCTGCTGTGTGTAGCGCTGACTCTGGCAGGGGAAGGGTTAATCTCTGCTGTGTGTAGCGCTGACTCTGGCAGGGGAAGGGTTAATCTCTGCTGTGTGTAGCGCTGTCTCTGGCAGGGGAAGGGTTAATCTCTGCTGTGTGTAGCGCTGTCTCTGGCAGGGGAAGGGTTAATCTCTGCTGTGTGTAACGCTGACTGGCAGGGGAAGGGTTAATCTCTGCTGAGTAGAGCGCTGTCTCTGGCAGGGGAAGGGTTAATCTCTGCTGTGTGTAGCGCTGACTCTGGCAGGGGAAGGGTTAATCTCTGCTGTGTGTAGCGCTGACTCTGGCAGGGGAAGAGTTAATCTCTGCTGTGTGTAACGCTGACTGGCAGGGGAAGGGTTAATCTCTGCTGTGTGTAGCGCTGACTCTGGCAGGGGAAGGGTTAATCTCTGCTGTGTGTAGCGCTGACTCTGGCAGGGGAAGGGTTAATCTCTGCTGTGTGTAGCGCTGACTCTGGCAGCATAAGGGTTAATCTCTGCTGTGTGTAGCGCTGACTCTGGCAGGGGAAGGGTTAATCTCTGCTGTGTGTAACGCTGACTGGCAGCGGAAGGGTTAATCTCTGCTGTGTGTAGCGCTGTCTCTGGCAGGGGAAGGGTTAATCTCTGCTGTTTAGAGCGCTGTCTCTGGCAGGGGAAGGGTTAATCTCTGCTGTGTGTAGCGCTGACTCTGGCAGGGGAAGGGTTAATCTCTGCTGTGTGTAGCGCTGACTCTGGCAGCGGAAGGGTTAATCTCTGCTGTGTGTAGCGCTGACTCTGGCAGGGGAAGGGTTAATCTCTGCTGTGTGTAGCGCTGACTCTGGCAGGGGAAGGGTTAATCTCTGCTGTGTGTAGCGCTGACTCTGGCAGCGGAAGGGTTAATCTCTGCTGTGTGTAGCGCTGACTCTGGCAGCGGAAGGGTTAATCTCTGCTGTGTGTAGCGCTGACTCTGGCAGGGGAAGGGTTAATCTCCGCTGTGTGTAGCGCTGACTCTGGCAGGGGAAGGGTTAATCTCCGCTGTGTGTAGCGCTGACTCTGGCAGGGGAAGGGTTAATCTCTGCTGTGTGTAGCGCTGACTCTGGCAGGGGAAGGGTTAATCTCTGCTGTGTGTAGCGCTGACTCTGGCAGGGGAAGGGTTAATCTCTGCTGTGTGTAGCGCTGACTCTGGCAGGGGAAGGGGCAGGGGCTTTTCCCATGGCAGTTACTCGGGTGGAGGAGCCGGTCCTGGCAGCACAGATCTCTCTCCCCTGCTCCTTTTCCAGCACATGGCACTGCCCTCTGGCTGTAATGGAGCTTATATTAATGGTGAATCGAACGTCTCTTCACAGGTTGAACTGGAGAAAGTGTTGGGAATGACTGTATCTAGTAACAGCAGCCTAGCGTGTGACGTGCAGTCTGGACTCATAGCGTATCCTGCAGGGTAAGAACACGCCAATCTGCATGCTCTCATCACGGCACATTATATACTATCATGAGAACCTCAGCGGGTTTGTTCTTGCAGTAATCGCAGACATTTCCCTTTTTATTTTCTTGAGAAAGTTACATTATTTGTGTGTCTGCACGGGATGATGGATCGTCATTAATAGTGTATAAAATGATGAGAAATCGGTGAGAGTGCACACCAGAGGGGTCACACGCGGAGAGAAAATAACATATACATAGTGTAATAACCTACAATCAGCATAGAAAATCCAAACACATAACCTGCCTTGGAGTCGAGAACGACCATTCTCCCTTTAAGATAACATCACTGTGTGAAATGGGGAATTTGATGATACATGGCTCTTTCAACCTAATTTACAATGAACTTAAATCCATAAAGAGAAGGCTTGTCCGATACAAGTGAATTTATACCATGGCTCTATAATAAAAGAATAAAAACCCACACAGCACATGAACAATGGTGATACAGGTGAAAACTCATGGAAGAAACAGTGGCACAATATAAAATGATGTGCAAAATGTTCTCAATAATAAATGTATTGGCTGGTATAGTCCTGCAGAACCTCTGCCAGCTCTTATCCCCTCCTCTACGCGTAAAATATATAAACAATATATATATATATAATAAACATTGGCCTGTAATAAACCAGGACAATATCTTGGGAAAGTGTGTGAGGGAAGGAGCACAGGATAGTATTAGGGATTTAGATTGGCTTCTAGTGTATGAAGCAAGGTAACTCGGCACATTTGTGTAAATAATAAAAGGTTTTAAATCTGGCAAATGTAAAGTGTGGAAAACTCTAGCTAGTAAGGTGTTGGGATTTCAATGTATTGAAACGAGTAATGCGAAATATATTTTATCCATCGTCTCAGAATGTTCCTCCAATGAGCGTGGCTAGGACCACATACACCATGAGGACACGGATACTGGAACAGAAGTAAAACGCTCCGTTTTCCAAAACACTTCAACAATGGTGACGTTTTCTCCACTGATAGATTTTTAGCTATTGGGGTAGATGTAGTGGTCTCTCATTGGAGAGAAGGGGTAACGTTCAAGCCAGTAAAGGAGCTAGCGAGTGGATACATTAAATACCCATGAAATAGAGGGAACAGATACCGGTTTGGATAGTTTTACTTGTATTTCATTCTAGAACCAGGGAATACATTTACCTGACAAGCCTTCAGTTTAATCATTTGTGTGAATAACAAGTTCTTTGGATTTGATTGTATGTTTGAGTGTTGTTTGTATGTTTTGACACTATGGATGTGTTCTATGTACATGCGCACCTCTGGTGTGTAAATTGATGTGATTACTTCATGAATACTTTGTGGGGTGGTGCTGCAACACGTAAGGAGAGTGTTTAGAATATTGTTTACCACTTTGTACACACTTTACATGTGGCTTTTGATCTTTATAGCTTCATTGTATGTTTATATAAACTGATTATATTCATGGGTAAAGGCATCTAATACAGTAATTGTTTGAGAGGTTTGTCACGGGCGTTGTATCAACAAGTTGTAAAGGTGTGGCAATTTTTGTTCCCTTTTTATTGCACCACAATTTATCTGTGGTCTGGTTCTGGTATTCTCTGCAAAAACACGTACAAAATGACAATGAACATTTGAAGTTTTTAACCTTTTTATTTTCTTTTTTCACATGTGTGAAATCCATACAGACCTATAAATACAATACAGGAGCTAAATGACGATTTACAGGAATACAAACAGTGCGATTATATTAAACAAAGCTACTGGTTAAAATCTTACCAACTTCTTGCCCCCAATATCGGCATGGCTAAAATAACTTCCAAGGAATTTGTCTCACCTTGATTTAAAAGGTCCAGGTTTCCCCAGAGACTGATACTGGGTGTGATTATTCTTATATTAATTGTTATTCTTCTTTTCTTTATGTTTTTATATTTATTTTCAGGTGTGTTGTTGTTCTTTTATGTCCGAGAAAAAACAAACAAACCCACATCTTCAATACATGCAGGTGATTAATATCTTCAGGATGTTACTTATGCTTTGTTGCATTTTACTAAACATTGTGCAAATGTATGTGTACGTGCGCTCAAGATATATCTATTTAACTGTGCAAGAGGAAAACGCTCAAATTCTAGACCTTGTAACTGGTTCTCGAGTATTCGATTAAAAGTAAAACTATATGTAAAATACAAGTTACTGTGATATGTATGAAGATTTGTACTGAATTTCAATACATTGACCGGTCATTATTTAAACATCACATCCTAGGGTGTCCAGTGTGTGAAAATGTATTTTTGTTTTAGCATTAGACACCCCATGGGTATACAGTGCCTACATAGAGAGCGGATGTGTTTATCGCATTGCTTCTTACACTGCTCCTGTATATAATACCAAATAATTTGTTTTTTTCCCTAGTCCATAATTCCCTTTCTTTCTTTCCACAGTAAGCCTATAAGTGCCTTGTCTTTTTCTCCCGATGGGAAGTATATTGTCACCGGAGATGTAAGTAAATCCTTTTTTTGAAGAGTGAAGCTAATATCAGTTGCAATATGTAAAAGGTGACCTGCGTTCTACGAGCAAGCTATGATACTTAAGATTACTGTAAGAAAGTATGTGTAACAACATGTTATTTGTGGATTTATACTTAGAAAAAAATGGAAGAATAAAAAGATTCTGTAACTGGTTTATTGCTTTTAATTTTAACTCAGTTACCGTATATCCGTTTCTGTGGCTGTGTAATTATCACAGTACAATCCCAAACAAGATAATTTAGAAAACTTCAACTGTAGCACTTGCTGGTCGAGCTTGATAAGTAACCAGCTATTAAACAAAAAGCTATCTGTGTTTTCATTTACACTTGGGGAATTCACTTAATGAAAGTGAAGGTACAGCCGACAGTCTGTCACAGTGCAATCCCCAAATAATAATAATAATGTGAAACACTTCATACCCTCTGTCACACTGCAATCCCCAAATAATAATAATAATAATGTGAAACTCTTCATACAGTCTGTCACACTGCACTCCCCAAATAATAATAATGTGAAACACTTCTTACAGTCTGTCACTGAAATCCCCAAATAATAATAATGTGAAACACTTCATACAGTCTGTCACTGAAATCCCCAAATAATAATAATAATATGAAACACTTCAAACAGTCTGTCACACTGCAATCCCCAAATAATAATAATAATAATAATGTGAAACACTTCATACAGTCTGTCACACTGTAATCCCCAAATAATAATAATAATAATAATAATAATGTGAAACACTTCATACAGTCTGTCACACTGCAATCCCCAAATAATAATAATCATGTGAAACACTTCATACAGTCTGTCACTGCAGTCCTCAAATAATAATAATAATAATGTGAAACACTTCATACAGTCTGTCACACTGCAATCCCCAAATAATAATAATAATAATGTGAAACAATTCATACAGCCTGTCACACTGCAATCCCCAAATAATAATAATAATAATAATGTGAAACAATTCATACAGCCTGTCACACTGCAATCCCCAAATAATAATAATAATAATGTGAAACTCTTCATACAGTCTGTCACACTGCAATCTCCAAATAATAATATGAAACACTTACAGGTTAGTTGGCCATTGTGAGGGTCATGTAATGATTAGTGAGTTTTCACATCCTGTAATTGAACTGGGTGAATGCAAGTCCTTTTTCTTTTTTTTTTTCCAATGTAAACTACTGTACACATTGTATTGTTCCTGGATTAATAAAGTTATTTTATGAGTTTTAGAGTGGTCACAAGCCAGCGGTGCGAGTCTGGGATGTCACGGAGAAAGTCCTGGTTTCTGAAATGCTTGGCCACAAACACGGTGTGTCATGCGTGTGCTTTTCACCCAATATGAAGTATGTGGTCTCAGTGGGATATCAGCATGATATGCTTGTCAATGTGTGGGATTGGAAGGTAAGAGAGACACATGTCCTGTACAGGTCTATGATATCACATGTTTGCCGTGTTTGATTGTAAAGCGTCCGTTTTCCTTGCAGGTCAATAACATTGTCGCAAAAAACAAAGTGTCCAGCAAAGTGAGCGCTCTGTCATTTTCCGAAGACAGCAGCTATTTCGTTACGGTCGGAAACCGCCATGTCAAGTTCTGGTATATGGAAGCCACAAGAAAACCTCAGGTACCTCACAATACAGCGCTGTGTGTCGCCTAAGCCGTGAGTTCTGTCGTCTCCGGTTGGTTGAAATGTATGTGGTGACTCTTTCTTATGACATCACCTGTCGCTTGTAATGCAAATGAACCCATTTCAGTGTGTCATTTGCATATCAAGCCACAAGCTGATGTCTCCTACCTATGATGCATTTAAAACATTTTTCTCTTTAATCTATGCATTTGCACACCATTCTGCTAACACAATTTTATAGATGATTCTTCATTATCTACAATCACTGTATGAAAATGTTTATGGTGACAGAGTCCTTGTAACAGTCTCTGGTGAGACTCGGATCGTATTTGTGGTCTGCTTGACAAGCTCTCCTGAAGATCCAGATTTTAATCTAAGACTCCATTATCAAGATACTGTAATCGTAAATGATCCTTTCACTGAACTAAATGACATTTTCCAGCTCTACATATTAAGATGTACCAACACGTGTAACTGGAATCTCCTCTTTTTCCACGTGTACTATGCTGTTATTTCCCCGTACTAGAATGGAGATATGTTTCTTCATTAAGTCAATAAATGCCTCTTGTTTTTACAGATGAATGGGACGGTTCCTCTGGTGGGCCGCTCAGGATTATTAGGGGATCTCCATAATAATACATTTTGCGGAGTGGCCTGTGGCAAAGGCAAAAACGCCGGTTTTACTTTCTGCATCTCGTCGTCGGGGGTCCTTTGTCAGTTCAGTGATAAGAGGGTCCTGGAAAAGTGGATCAAGCTCAAGGTAATAAATGAAGCAGCAGGCACATGTTTAATATCAGTAACTAGGCATGTCCCGTAGGCTTTTTAATGTGAACCGTTTGAGACAGGCATTTAGGATTTCTTTTATACTGAGCGGGGCTTAAATCCTTACTGGAAGAATACATGAAACAAAATAGATCCTGCAAAATTCATGATTTATTGATCCTTCTCAGGGTGGGATCTGGTTGGGCTGTCGTCATTGCTGGCCCGTTTTCCCCCCTGTTAGATTAAGCCCTGGATGTCTTTGTGATGTTGTACAGCAGATTGTACTTTCTTCCTGTTTGCAGGTATCCATGTCCAACTGTCTGTCTGTAACAGAGAGGTTTGTGATCTGTGGCTGTGAGGGCGGGATCGTTCGGATCTTCAGCGCTCAGAATCTCCAGTACCTCACGGACTTGCCCAAACCTCACTCCCTGGGTGTAGACCTCACTCTGGGGCTTGATCCAAGGTAATCAAATAACAGCTTTACTTTTAAAGAGAACCTGAGAACAAGGTGGGAATTTAAAGGGACTCTGTCAAGCTACAGATTCCTAGTACCATGAATATAGAGAATGAAAAATGATCCGTACCTTGCGTTGGCAGAATTTCTAGCAAATGCTTAAAAGAAGAGAAAAATATTAATATTATGTGTACCCACGGTGTCACCTATGGCTTGAAATGGAAATGAACCAGTGTTTACGGAGAAGTGGGGAATTTGCATATCAAACCACAGGTGATGTCATAAGCCGTAGACTCCACTGACAGTCAAAACATATTTCTCTTGTTTTTTTGCATTCTCATCAATTCTGCTAATGCTTTGTATAGAGTATTATTCGTTATTTGTTATTCTCCATTATAATCTAAGGTTGTCAAACCATTTGCCAGAGCGGAGGCCTAATGATTGTGTATTTTGCTGATGTATTCTGTCCAGTTAATGCTCAATCTAGAGATGAGTGTGCAAGATGGTCCCAGTGTGTGTGTACTGTAGAAAATCCCAGATAGACGGCATGTGTTTTACTGGCCAGCATTTAGAATAAGAAAGGTAATTAAGAACATTTAAGAAATATTGCTGTAAAAAATGAAACTAGGATGCCAGCTGACAGCATGTATGCCGTAGCCCTTTTACACTGTGTAATCCTTAAGCCTGTGCTGGGATAAGAAGTTTGAATATTTTTAGGGCTTCAAAAGCCTAAAAAAAAGTGATACTGGAAAGAACATTAATTGAAATCTAGAAATATAAAAAAATGAATATTTGTAAAACTAAAGCTGGTGACTTTTTAGGATTTTCTTTCTTTAGTATTGTCTGGTTTTTTGTTGGGTCTCCAGCTGGCTGACCTGCTAGCATATGTCCTATTATAATAGACAGTTGTTGTTTCCAAGATGGCTGTTTAAAGTTGCTTTTCATCCCCACATTGGTCTCTTTGAAGCACCTTGTTTGTAAATCAAGCGCACGGCAGCTACCCGGACACTACAGCCCTAATATACGATGAGCGGAACCAGTGGCTCTGCTGCGTGTACAATGACCACAGTCTGTATGTCTGGGACGTCACTGACACTCGAAAAGTGGGGAAGGTGTACTCTGCTCTGTACCACAGCTCCTATGTGTGGAATGTGGAGGTGAGTATCTGTTTACTAAAGCTAAGACCCTGAGCCAATTAACATTTGGGATTTAGTTATGAGTTGGGAAGGGAATTTCAAACTTAAGGCAAAAGTAGCAGAGTTCCAGAAATTCTCCCATCCAGCTATTCTTCAAACTTTGCTATTTTGGCCTTACGTTTGCAATTCCCCTTTTATTTCCCTATAGTTCCCTCTTCATGAGTAAAGCCCCTAGTATATCATCTTTGAGTTTGGGTTCCAATATTGTTGAATGGATTAGACAATGGCTGAGTGACAGAGTTGTATTCAATGGAGTATATTGGATGCAAGGCCTTGTTACTAGTGGGGTACCTCAGGGGTCTGTACTTTGACCCATTCTCTTTAATATTTTTATTAGTGATATTGCAGAAGGTCTTGTTGGCAAAGTATGTCTTTTTGCTGATAATACAAAGATTTGCAGCAGGGTTGATATTCATGGAGGGATAATCCAAATGGCAAATGATTTAGCTAAATTAGAAAAATGGTCAGACCTGTGACAACTGACATTTAAGTGCAAGATTATGCACCTTGGGCGTAAAAACCCAAAAGCTAGAGGTATTAGCAGAATGCTTGGTTGTATGGGGAGAGGTATTAGCAGAATGATTTGTTACATAGGCAGAGGTATTAGCAGAATGCTTGGTTACATAGTGAGAGGTATTAGCAGAATGCTCGGTTGTATAGGGAGAGGTATTAGCAGAATGCCCGGTTGTATAGGGAGAGGTATTGGCAGAATGCTTGGTTGCATAATGAGAGGTATTAGCAGAATGCTTGGTTGCATAAGGAGAGGTATTAGCAGAATGCTTGGTTGCATAGGGAGAGGTATTAGCAGAATGCTTGGTTACATAGGGAGAGGTATTGGCAGAATGCTCGGTTGCATAGGGAGAGGTATTAGCAGAATGCCCGGTTGTATAGGGAGAGGTATTGGCAGAATGCTTGGTTGTATCGGGAGAGGTATTGGCAGAATGCTTGGTTGCATAATGAGAGGTATTAGCAGAATGCTTGTTTGCATAAGGAGAGGTATTAGCAGAATGCTTGGTTGCATAGGGAGAGGTATTAGCAGAATGCTTGGTTGCATAGGGAGAGGTCTTAGCAGAATGCTTGGTTGCATAGGGAGAGGTATTAGCAGAATGCTTGGTTGCATAGGGAGAGGTCTTAGCAGAATGCTTGGTTGCATAGGGAGAGGTCTTAGCAGAATGCTTGGTTGCATAGGGAGAGGTATTAGCAGAATGCTTGGTTGTATAGGGAGAGGTATTAGCAGTAGAACAAGGGAAGTGCTCATGCCATTGTATAGAGCACTGGTGAGACCTCACTTGGAGTATTGTACCCAGTACTGGAGACAGTGTCTCCAGAAGGATATTGATACTTTGGAGAGAGTTCAGAGAAGGGCTACTAAACCGGTTCATGGGTTGAAGGATAAAACTTACCAGGAAAGGTTAAAGCATATTAACATGTATAGCTTGGAGGAAAGACGTAACAGGGGGATATGATAGAAACATTTATATACATAAAGGGAATCAACACAGTAACGGAGGAGAGTATATTTATATGGAGATAAACTACCACAACTAGAGGACATAGTCTTAAATTAGAGGGGCAAGAAGTGGTAGAGGTTAATACAGTGAAGGAGTTTAAGCATGCATGGGATAGGTATAAGGCTATTCTAGATATAAGATAAGGCCAGGGACTAATGAAAGTATTACATTACTGAGAGGGTAGTGGATGTATGGAATAGTCTCCCAGTAGAAGTGGTAGAGGTTAATACAGTGAAGGAGTTTAAGCATGCGTTGGATATGTATAAGGCTATCCTAGATATAAGATAAGGCCAGGGACTAATGAAAGTATTCATTTACTGAGAGGGTAGTGGATGTATGGAATAGTCTTTCAGCGTAAGTGGTAGAGGTTAATACAGTAAAGAATTTAAAGCATGTGTAGGATGAGAATAATCAAATATCTTTATTGAAAAAATAAAAGCATAATTCCCTTTGCAATACAATAAGGGCACCCGCATGAATCACTAGACCTCAACCCATGTCCCCAACAAGTACTATACAATCTTATGTGTCCGTTGCCAACACATTCTATTTTTCTATATTATTGGAGTAGTTATGTGCGCCCTCTTGTGTCCATTTAGAAATAATGCACATTCCAAAGCAAAATGATAGGTATGTGTCGATGTTATGTTACAGGCGCTGATTATTCTTCTTTGTTAGGTTTATCCTGAAGTTGAACAGAAGCAATGCCTGCTACGTGGATCATTCTTCACATGTTCATCAGACAACACCATCCGCATCTGGAACACCGAGCGGAGGCCCAACCAACAGAGGAACATCTACAGCAATGTGATTATCTCGCAGATTACCTCAGGACTAAGCACATGCCTAAATTAGGATAAAAAATTGCTTAAATGTGCTTTAACCCTTTAAGGACCAGGGATTTTCCTGGGCCAAGGACCAGAGCGTTTTTCAATTTTTAATATGCGGTTTTTAAAACATAATTTCCCTCTCTCTCATTTAACGTACCCATATAAGTTATATGTTGTTTTTTAAAGGACAGTTAGAGCTTTCTTTTGATACCCTATACATAAAAATGATTTACATTTTAGTATTAAAAAATACATATAAAAGAGGAAATTTTGGAGGAAAAAAAAAGTTTTTCCCCATTATTTTCCAAATAATAAGCTACACAACTAGTTCAACACTAACCCACTTATCCCCCCCATTTAACTAACTAATAAAAAAGAAAAATATTGGTTCTCAAACCCCCCTAAACAAAAAAGACAGAAAAAAAACTCTGAAGAGTGCGATGTCAGATCCATAAAAATCATGCAACAGGCATGCAGGGGTTACATTTTATTAAATAAATATATTAAAATTACCTTTATTTATTAAAAAAAAACTTTATAAATTGCAAAAATAAAAAAATTTGTAAGAACAAAATAAAATGAAGGCCATAAAGTGGAAGGAAACTGATCACAGTTACAAACTGTGATCAGCAATGAAAGGGTTAATTTTTTTAATTTTTTTTTCTCAGCAACGTTCTTTCTTTATTTTTTATTTACAGGTCTCTCTCTGTCACTATAAGAACGTGAAGCACAGAGAGTGAATTAGAGGCAGTGTGTGAACACACTGACTTTGCCATCTAATTTGCATGTTATCGCGGTGATCACTCAATCACCGCGATCACATGCCCGGAAATCCACCGATCGGGTCCAGGAGCTTTGACTCGGGTGCGAGGCTTAGTCCTGGACCCGTTGCAGACAGGCTGGCGGAGCACACGGAGCGCACCGCCGGCCAGACTGCATGACGAGTTAACTTGTCATAAGGTCGCTAATGCTGCGGCTCTTATGACGAGTTAACTCGTCATATGGTCGCAAAGGGGTTAAAGCTCTGTGGAGTCTCCTGTTTATGACATCACCTTTGGCCTGATATGCAAATCACACATTTCCCGTTGAAATCCAGTTGGGATGCATATCCGCCTACAGGGGATGCATATCCGCCTACAGGGGATGCATATCCGCCTACAGGGGATGCATATCAGCCTACAGGGGATGCATATCAGCCTACAGGGGGTGCATATCCGCCTACAGGGGGTGCATATCCGCCTACAGGGGGTGCATATCCGCCTACAGGGGGTGCATATCCGCCTACAGGGGGTGCATATCCGCCTACAGGGGGTGCATATCCGCCTACAGGGGGTGCATATCCGCCTACAGGGGGTGCATATCCGCCTACAGGGGGTGCATATCCGCCTACAGGGGGTGCATATCCGCCTACAGGGGGTGCATATCCGCCTACAGGGGGTGCATATCTGCCTACAGGGGATGCATATCTGCCTACAGGGGATGCATATCAGCCTACAGGGGATGCATTTGCTGCATTTCTGCTAACACTTTGCAGATCATTTTCAATAATTTTTTATTCTCTACAATCACGATAAAACAATGTTTAGGTGATACAGTCCCCTTAATGACCCTGCACATTCCATTTAGTGATGTGGAAAGAGAATTTCTGTGGGAATATGTTTTGTCTTGCTGTTTGTGTGTCTGCTAATTCTATCATAGTCATTACAATCTTGAATTTCCCTTCTTAAGGAGTTGCATAAAGTAATTTACGTTGAGAACAACACCCAACACCTAAAAGATTCCTCTGGTATGGCTGAGAAGTCGGACGCCAGAGACACAAAGAGTGGGATACGCGTGCTTAAGATCCGTCATGATGGGCAGCATTTAGCTTCAGGTGACCGGGCAGGAAATATTCGGTAAGTTTCCCCTACACACTGAGTGAAAAACCTGAAATATATTACATGGTTCACCGACTTCCCTACTCCATAATCCACATGGCATAGCTACTGCAGCAGAGGCTTCTGGGTCAGAAGTAGCAGTTGCGCCAATTGTTTGTTATAAGTTTAACTATTGGTTATACTGAAAAGGTTTCTTGAGCATTACTTGATTGGGCGAAAGGCACAAATTGATATAATTATATAAATCTTTTAGTCCAAGAGAGGGCTTACGAAATCCTCTTCAGAACTCTTAATATACCTACTACAGGCTTTTGACTTTTAACAGTGAAAACATTAAGGGCTTGATTCCTGAAAAAGGGTAGTGCGTGGGGGAATTTTTCCAAGTTTGCTTAAGTTTGAAATTACCTTCTCAATTCTCTGCAATTCTCTTTCTCATGAATAAAGCCCTAATGATTGTTGAAAATCTTGATTTTATGCTTTATGAGATAAACATGAGATGAGCAAAGATATCCCGGGATGTTCAATATCATGTTTATTTTCTTTAACTGTATTATCAGGGCCACGTTTGTCATCACATTTTCATTTGCTGGCTATAAATTGATAACTGGTACTGTTGATTGATATCTTTTCATGCAAGTCTTAGGTGCTAAAGATTCATCCTTTTCTACATATTTTTTAAAGAATTTATGATTTGGGAAGTTTTGATGAGTTTCTCACGATAGAAGCTCACGATGGAGAAGTTTTATGTCTCGAATATTCAAAGCCCTTAACAGGTAGGTATGAAATGATACTGCTGAATACTGACACACAACCTCTCACTGGCTCCCTGTTAAGTTAATAAATGTACCACAAATTAACTTTTTTTTTCTTTCCCCACATTTTCTTTCCTGAAAGAATGTAAATGTGGATTTGGCTTCACACTTCGCTTTTCAGTACAGAATTGATTGGAATACAGAATAGTCTCCATCATTAACAGGGATTAGTCCTAATAATGCAGCTAGTTAATATGTGAGGACATTTCATGATGATTTTGATTTGATATCCGTTCAGCTACAGCAGTCTTTACTATCACACAGAGTATTGAACGGTCCCCGAGTTACTCCAGTGTTACCCACAGTGTAATGTTATTATATTGTTTGTTATTATATGAAAAGTTTCAGCTGCCCATATTAAAAACATTAATGGCTAACGAACCTGTGCCTTTTCCATGCTAGTTACCATAGCTGGTAATATTTTGGGTTAAGTTTGCAGGAGACAACCACAGAAACATTTGACACATTACTCCCTCTAGGCCTGACACTCTCGTTGCCCCCCCCCCTCTAGGACTGACACTCTTGTTGCCACGCTCTCGTTGCCCCCCCTCGCTAGGCCTGACACTCTCGTTGCCCCCCTCGCTAGGCCTGACGCTCTCGTTGCCCCCCTCTCTCTAGGCCTGACGCTCTCGTTGCCCCCCTCTCTAGGCCTGACGCTCTCGTTGCCCCCCTCTCTAGGCCTGACGCTCTCGTTGCCCCCCTCTCTAGGCCTGACGCTCTCGTTGCCCCCCTCTCTAGGCCTGACGCTCTCGTTGCCCCCCTCTCTAGGCCTGACGCTCTCGTTGCCCCCCTCTCTAGGCCTGACGCTCTCGTTGCCCCCCTCTCTAGGCCTGACGCTCTCGTTGCCCCCCTCTCTAGGCCTGACGCTCTCGTTGCCCCCCCCCCCCCAGGCCTGACGCTCTCGTTGCCCCCCTCTCTAGGCCTGACGCTCTCGTTGCCCCCCTCTCTAGGCCTGACGCTCTCGTTGCCCCCCCCCCCCAGGCCTGACGCTCTCGTTGCCCCCCCCCCCAGGCCTGACGCTCTCGTTGCCCCCCCCCCCAGGCCTGACGCTCTCGTTGCCCCCCCCCCCAGGCCTGACGCTCTCGTTGCCCCCCCCCAGGCCTGACGCTCTCGTTGCTCCCCCCCAGGCCTGACGCTCTCGTTGCCCCCCCCCCAGGCCTGACGCTCTCGTTGCCCCCCCCCCCAGGCCTGACGCTCTCGTTGCCCCCCCCCCCCAGGCCTGACGCTCTCGTTGCCCCCCCCCCCCAGGCCTGACGCTCTCGTTGCCCCCCCTCTCTAGGCCTGACGCTCTCGTTGCCCCCCCCCTCTCTAGGCCTGACGCTCTCGTTGCCCCCCCCTCTCTAGGTCTGACGCTCTCGTTGCCCCCCCTCTCTAGGCCTGACGCTCTCGTTGCCCCCCCTCTCTAGGCCTGACGCTCTCGTTGCCCCCCCTCTCTAGGCCTGACGCTCTCGTTGCCCCCCCTCTCTAGGCCTGACGCTCTCGTTGCCCCCCCTCTCTAGGCCTGACGCTCTCGTTGCCCCCCCCTCTCTAGGCCTGACGCTCTCGTTGCCCCCCCCCTCTCTAGGCCTGACGCTCTCGTTGCCCCCCCCCTCTCTAGGCCTGACGCTCTCGTTGCCCCCCCCTCTCTAGGCCTGACGCTCTCGTTGCCCCCCCCTCTCTAGGCCTGACGCTCTCGTTGCCCCCCCCTCTCTAGGCCTGACGCTCTCGTTGCCCCCCCCTCTCTAGGCCTGACGCTCTCGTTGCCCCCCCCTCTCTAGGCCTGACGCTCTCGTTGCCCCCCCCTCTCTAGGCCTGACGCTCTCGTTGCCCCCCCTCTCTAGGCCTGACGCTCTCGTTGCCCCCCCTCTCTAGGCCTGACGCTCTTGTTGCCCCCCCCCCCCCTCTCTAGGCCTAACACTCTTGTTGCCCCCTCTCTAGGCCTGACACTCTTGGCTTCAGCCAGCCGAGACCGTTTAATTCATGTTCTGAACGTGGAGAATGATTACACTTTGCTGCAGACGCTGGACGATCATTCTTCCTCGATCACAGCCGTCAAGTTCGCAGGTTTGTGTAGAACTTTTTTTCTTGAAAACGAATGGGATTTTTGCTGAAACACGTGTCCCTTCCACACGTGTCCCTTCCACACGTGTCCCTTCCACACGTGTCCCTTCCACACGTCAGTCACCACAAATTGTTCCATGTCTTGAACTTTGACCCAGTATTGTTCTTTATTCCTATACCCCATGGACATGCAAAGCAAACCTCACATTATAAATGCCCCTGATCCTCGAGTCCAATGTGAGGTTAATTTTATAATGCATTGCTATAAACACACTGGGAGTTCCCATTATGTGTCTGCTGAACCATCCTTTTGTCTTAGATCAATTCTAATCATCTTTTAAAATCTGGCTGATGGCATGTGTCTGTCTCTTTAAGGCGGGGTGGATCAATTGCATATGATTAGCTGCGGCGCAGATAAGAGCATTTATTTCCGACCGGCCCAAACGGTAAGCGTTTGTCAATTTCTAATTAAACATACAGGGTGAAAGGGGATAATAAAACATCCTTGTAGTTTGGTTGTAGATCATCTCTTGTAATTGTTAAGCTCCCCTAATTAACAGAGCATTTATGCCGCCCACATATAGTTACCATCTTTGAACAGTGTGTATTAAAATAAAATTTAACCACTTCCTTTTGGATCTGTTGGTTATGCAGCATGGGCCACAAGGAACATAGTAACATAGTAATTTAGGTTGAAAAAAGACACCAGTCCATCAAGTTCAACCCTTCTTACCCATCATTCCAGCTTTTTTCAAAGAAGCAAAAACCCCTAAGGAAGCTATTTCAAATTTTGCCTCCTGGGGGGAAAAATTCCTTCTTGACTCCAAGAGGCAATCCGATTTCTCCTTGGATCAATAAGCACTATTATTAATACTTATTCTATTACTAATAGCCCTGTATGTTCTGCTTTTCCATGTTTAAATGCATCTATTGTGGTTGATAGCACCACCTCTCTTGGCAGTGAGTTCCATAACTTTATTGTCCTTACCGAAAAGAATCCCTTCCTTTGCGGTCTATGAAATCTTTGCTCTTCCAGTCTCAGGGGGTGACCTCTTGTTCTTTGTACATTTCTGTTAATGAACAGGTCACTGGAGAGCTCTTTATAATGTTATCATATCCCCTCTGAGTTACCTTTTTTTTTTTTATAACGTATATAAGTGCAATTTCTTAAGTCACTCTTCATAACTAAGATCCTCCAATCCCCTTATTAATTTTGTAGCCCTCCTTTGCACTTTTTCTAGTTCCGTAATATCCTTTTTAGGACCTGTATGCTGTGCAATAGGATCCTGGGCAAAGCATTCTGTGATCAATGCGTCTATATGAACCTGTGTTAATATGAAAATCCTCTAAAACTGAATTCTACCCCTTAACGCTACTTTGCAGCTGCCAGATGGGATGAGTTTCCATCGATTGCACCATGCTGTGGAGAAAACCACTCTGTATGACATGGATGTGGACGTAACTCAGAAGATAGTAGCCATCGCTTGTCAAGATAAAAATATCAGGCAAGTCGGACACCAACAAACAAAGAAAACCCTCCAATGTCTGTGAAACCAGCCAGTGATCATAACGCCATCATTTAAATCTCCCATCCCAGTTTGTCATGTATACTCCACATCAACATGCGTGGGATAGGTATAAGGCTATCCTAGATATAAGATAAGGCCAGGGACTAATGAAAGTATTACATTACTGAGAGGGGAGTGGATGTATGGAATAGTCTTCCAGTAGAAGTGGTAGAGGTTAATACAGTGAAGGAGTTTAAGCATGCGTGGGATAGGTAAAAGGCTATCCTAGATATAAGATAAGGTCAGGGACTGAGGTTAATACAGTGAAGGAGTTTAAGCATGCATGGGATAGGTATAAGGCTATCCTAGATATAATATAAGGCCAGGGACTAATGAAAGTATTACATTACTGAGAGGGTAGTGGATGTATGGAATAGTCTTCCAGTAGAAGTGGTAGAGGTTAATACAGTGAAGGAGTTTAAGCATGCGTGGGATAGGTATAAGGCTATCCTAGATATAAGATAAGGTCAGGGACTAATGAAAGTATTACTTTACTGAGAGGGTAGTGGATGTATGGAATAGTCTTCCAGTAGAAGTGGTAGAGGTTAATACAGTGAAGGAGTTTAAGCATGCGTGGGATAGGTATAAGGCTATCCTAGATATAAGATAAGGTAAGGAACTAATGAAAGTATTACATTACTGAGAGGGTAGTGGATGCATGGAATAGTCTTCCAGTAGAAGTGGTAGAGGTTAATACAGTGAAGGAGTTTAAGCATGCATGGGATAGGTATAAGGCTATCCTAGATATAATATAAGGCCAGGGACTAATGAAAGTATTACATTACTGAGAGGGTAGTGGATGTATGGAATAGTCTTCCAGTAGAAGTGGTAGAGGTTAATACAGTGAAGGAGTTTAAGCATGCATGGGATAGGTATAAGGCTATCCTAGATATAAGATAAGGTCAGGGACTAATGAAAGTATTATATTACTGAGAGGGTAGTGGATGTATGGAATAGTCTTCCAGTAGAAGTGGTAGAGGTTAATACAGTGAAGGCGTTTAAGCATGCATGGGATAGGTATAAGGCTATCCTAGATATAAGATAAGGCCAGGGACTAATGAAAGTATTACTTTACTGAGAGGGTAGTAGATGTATGGAATAGTCTTCCAGTAGAAGTGGTAGAGGGTAATGCAGTGAAGGAGTTTAAGCATGCATGGGATAGGTATAAGGATGAATGTATTCAGATCTTTTGTTTCTTACTTAATGAGCAAACTAGAAATGCCAAATGGTTATTATCTGCGGTCACATTCTATGTTTGTGTTAATAAATACACCGTGCTTCGATTAGCCGCTGGATTAATCCATTATTTATTTACAGATTATACAATGTGTTAAGTGGGAAACAAGAGAAGGCTCTGAAAAGCTCTCCAAGCGGGGGAGCGTTACTGAAAGTAAGTTCTTATCTACATTGCTTCATGTGATTTCTCATGTGCTTCTGCCTCTGGATATCCTGGTGATAAAACGGGATTCTTTTTATTGGGCCTATAATAATTGCCACTTTATAAATAACCCCCCACTGTATCTGTTTGGACCTTATGACCAGATCCCTGTGAAAGGTTGTGTTTACGCAGATAATCTGAGTTTATGTCTCCCTTCTGTTCATACAGGTGCAAATAGATCCGTCTGGAACATTTTTTGCAACCAGCTGTTCGAATAAGAACATCTCCCTGTTTGATTTGCAGACGGGGGAGTGTGTGGCCATGGTATATGGACATTCAGGTTAGTTTCCTTCACTAGATAGGTAAATACCGTAGTTTTGTCGTAGTATTAATTTTATATTGCACTTTACAGCGATGTTCTGGTGCACAATTTTTATTTTTAGAGAATAATATTTTGCCTTTCTGTTTTCTAGATATTGTAACCGACATGAAGTTTACTTATGATTGCAAGAAATTAATAACCGTGTCTGGAGACAGGTTGGTTTTATTCATGATACTGACTGAGTCTGTGTGGCAGTTTGCAATGCTAAATTGTTCCATATCCTGTTACCTTTTGTAATTTTGGGGGAGCTAGAATAGTTTTTTGAGAGCATCTCATTTTGCTACTATACATTTAATTGCCAGTATTGCTCTATTTTGCAGTTGTGTGTTCATCTGGCAGCTGGATCCCGCGCTAACTAGCAGCATGTGCCAGCGTCTCGGAGAAATCGCTCCAAAAGATGAGCCTTATCCAGCCGATACACGGTACAGATTATAATTTACATCTATATAGTGTATAACATCTGTGACTCCAAAGAAGAGCCATGACGTTTAGTAATATATGAAACAAATCGTCTCCTGCAGTAAGATTCAGCTCCATTTCTTCCCCCTCATTTCCCTTGCCTTATCTTTTGACCTCTGCTTTGTCCCACTGGAGTCCTGCAGGCTGCACGTGACCTTGGAGAGTGTTTCAATTGACCTCTAAGCTCTCTGAACATCCTAATCTCTTAATGGACACTACCACTTACATAAATTGTAACTAGATTACCTGTGCATTTAAAACAAACACATATAAAAGACATATGCCACTGTTTTTTTTTCTATGTTTGAATTAATGGCATATAAAAGGAAAAATAACATTTAGGTTTTTATCTCCTGCATCCATTATGTTACAACTGTGGCCAAAGACTGTATGATGATCTCATAAGATACTCCTCTGCTGTCTTACTGGCTCCTGTGTATCATAGTGGGGAGGACTAGGTGGCTTTGTACAACTGTTTTACCTGCCTTCCAACACAAAGAGAGGAGATTGACCTGATCAAACAGGATCATAACTCCGCCCCCTTGTAAGTAATAGTTACATTACCCTCCCATTCAATGCAAGTCTATGGTCAGAATTCTGACTTATAGACTGCATCCTGTGTCCCCAGCCCCAAAGTGAGATACTAGTGCTGTGTAATCTCTGAGGGGTGGCACCCAAAAATACTATATTTCACAAAATGGCGGCGCCCAGTCACACTTCTTTAGTAAAATATTTCATAAAATTATGACATTATTACATAACAAAAACAAAAGGCATACGAAATCAACAATGTAAAGTAAAAAAAAAAAATACACTCTTTCTTTTCCTTTTTTGGTTGGCGTGTCTTTCAAAGTGTCAATTTAAATAGGATTTGTTTCTGCTGGATTTTTTAATGAAATACATCTGCTCCTCATTAAGATGTTGTGTAACCCCATATACTATAAGAGTTGTAGCACTACAGCTGCGGATAACAAGTCACATCCCTTGCAGCCTTTTAGGCCAACACAATCCAGGGAGCCACAAACGTCAGTGTGCGCACAGCCACAGTGGCTCGCCCCGCTCTGATAGCCAAATGCGAGGGGGTCTCTGTCTCTCTCTCGTTTTTGCGTGGGATTAGCAGGGGGGACCTAGCTAAGGTCTGCACTACCAGAGAGAGACAGTGTCCGACCAGACGGCTGCCTGCTTCCTATAGATGCATGGCAAGTGTCGGTCAGAGGATAAACTGGCGTGTACTACCAAAAGTACACGCCACTTTATCCTCATACTAGGGACAACGGATGTTTCACTTGTGCTTCTATATTATAAGCACAAGTGGGGAAAAAAAAAGTTTAGTGTCCCTTTAATTAATGTTAGTGCTGTGTGTCAGATATAGCATCATGCCCGTTGTCCTCTTGCACACATAGCTACAGTCTGTATGCTGGTAACTTTTAATGGCTATTTACTCTGGTTCCCTCTCTTACACATGAGCGGTAGGCTCCTCACTAAACAATGTGATGTGTAATTATCTTGTAATTTAGGAGAGAAACCTTGCTTGCTCGTTTTCTTGATGGCAGCTCCAACGCTGATTTGTTTTTGGACAAAACTATTGCGATGGAAGATCCTGCTACACAGACCCCATCGAAAGAAAGGCTGGAAGAAGGTTAGTGCCATTGTTGTCAGACACATGTGTTTCGCTCTCCTTTCTTCCTGTCATTAGTTTTCAGTTTCAAGACTGCTGCAGAGGATTCTCTAGAATTATTCAGTAAAACTTCCTGAAAATTTCTGGTGTTTGTCTAGCGCCAACCCTCTATGTTAATGACGGAGCACAAAATCTGCACATGCACAACTTCAGGTGCAAAAAGTGTGTCTGGACGTATTAAAAAATGTTTTAAATTGTGGTAATACATCGAAGTGATTGCTGCTTCTTTACTTTTATAACACTTTATCTGTGCATGCCTTCTAAATCCCCCTAAGGTACAAATAAGAAGGGGGGGGGGGGCTTGTCTTCTATGAATCAAAACCCTGTGCAGTGAGCAGTCTTGTATGACAGCACCATTGTTTGCATCATGGTATAGCCTTGCACTAACATGCTGCCAGGAAGATTTTGTTTCCCAGCTGGTAATGTTCTTGATGATGGCAAAACCCTGGGCTGTCAGCACAGTGGCAATCCACCGCATGATCAGTGTTACTTTGCTTGTACTGTGTATTTAACTTATTTTATTTTGTAGATCCAACCTTTTTACAGACCAATGGGAAACTTCCCCTGTGGATGAGGAAACTGGTAAGAAAAAGAGTGTAAATCGCTTTCTTCACATCCCAGAATATTTAGCTTATTGGTGAACTTCACAGTATGTCTACACCTGTCATTAATTTATACTTTATTTAAAAAAAAAAAAAATGCTACTATGGTGACTGTCAAATCAAATAAGACTTGAAAGTGATTTATTGCTTCGGAAATTCCCTATACTTTCATATTCTTAAAGTGCTTAAAGGGACAGTCTAGTCCCCAAATTCACTTTGGTGCAAGATGAAGATCACTGCTTGTATAATGCACAGGCTTTTTTCCCAGTGTGATTTGATGCAGGCATTCTGTATAAATTACATTTTTAAAATTTGACTCAAGCCCTCCCCCAGTGATTACTCTGCATGTTTACTGCAGGTGCTGCAGCACTGATTATATAGACACTGAGGATATAAAGTTTTGTTTCATTTTGTCACTTGTACTCTTCCAACTGAATATATTATGTGGACTCGGAGTGATCTTGCACTTGTGCACAACACAGTAGGATCTCTTAACAGTGCAACTCATTGTCTGGTGACATCCGTAGAGAGACAGGAAATTCCATTCATTTGAATGGCATTATTCTCATTGGTTCCTGCAGCAAAAAAAAAAAAAAGGAAATTATTTTTACTCAGCTAGTAATTTCACAGTTCATCTAGCTGTAAGTGTTTTATATTTTAATTTAAAGTACTTTGAAACTAGATTTATATTCAACAATATTTCTAAGATGCATTTTGGGCACTAGACGGTTGCTTTAAGATATAATGGTATTTTTCTTAACATGTAAATTTAAAAAAAAAAAAATTCAATATTATCACTGTAATTGTTTATTTAATGCAACAGTTTTAAAGATTCAATGGATTTAGGGACTTAATTGATGAGGGAATTGCAGGAAACGTAAGTAAGTTTCAAACTTTGGGCCAAAATAAAGGAAATTTCTCCCATTCGTTAGAGTTAGAGAATTGTTCCAACTTTGCCTCTTTGGTCTGAAGTTTGAAATTCCCTTCTCTATTCCCTGCAATTCTCTTTTTCATGAATAAAGCCCTTAGTTTTACTTCTGTAAATGTTTGTAGTTCCCAGTGCAGGGAGAAGTAGAGAAAGGGCTTGAAACTGTATCTCCTTCCTGTGTCTGGCCTCTTACTATTGTCTGTAAATATTGCACTTTGGCCAGCAGGTGACATTTGCTCCTCCTGTATCTAATAGGATGGCGATAAGCCGGATCCTGTCCATCTAAATCCGCAGAATGCTTACCAGCCGCGCGGTCGCTGGGCACAAAGTGACAGCAGTGGCGTTTTCATTAAGAACCTCCTGGATGAGGAAAGTGGGAGTTGTTTCTGCACTCCTAATCACGACCAGACTGAGACCTCCTTTCTTGCAGACGCCTTGGAATTGGAACACGTGGAGCCCAAGAATCTGCAGCATCTTTTAGAGGTGCCTTGATTTACAAGTGCAATTTACTAGCAGTCTTACTAGTCTTTTTAAAGCAGGGCCTAAGGAAGATGTGTTCCCGTATAACATATAGTGCCAGGCCTTCCCTTCCAGCCGCAAACCCAGTGCCAGGTCACCAGTGTAACCAAACACCGTCCCTTCCAGCCAAAACCCAGTGCCAGGCCATCAGTATAACCAAACACTATCCCTTCCAACCCAGTGCCAGGCCACCAGTGTAACCAAACACCATCCCTTTCTAGCCAAAACAGAGTGCCAGGTCACCAGTGTAACCAAACACCATCCCTTCCAGCCAAAACAGAGTGCCAGGTCACCAGTGTAACCAAACACTATCCCTTCTAGTAAAAACCCAGTGCCAGGCCACCAGTGTAACCAAACACCATCCCTTCCAGCCCAAACCCAGTGCCAGGCCACCAGTGTAACCAAACACCATCCCTTCCAGCCCAAACCCAGTGCCAGGCCACCAGTGTAACCAAACACCATCCCTTCCAGCCCAAACCCAGTGCCAGGCCACCAGTGTAACCAAACACCATCCCTTCCAGCCCAAACCCAGTGCCAGGCCACCAGTGTAACCAAACACCATCCCTTCCAGCCCAAACCCAGTGCCAGGCCACCAGTGTAACCAAACACCATCCCTTCCAGCCCAAACCCAGTGCCAGGCCACCAGTGTAACCAAACACCATCCCTTCCAGCCCAAACCCAGTGCCAGGCCACCAGTGTAACCAAACACCATCCCTTCCAACCCAAACCCAGTGCCAGGCCACCAGTGTAACCAAACACCATCCCTTCCAACCCAAACCCAGTGCCAGGCCACCAGTGTAACCAAACACCATCCCTTCCAGCCCAAACCCAGTGCCAGGCCACCAGTGTAACCAAACACCATCCCTTCCAACCCAAACCCAGTGCCAGGCCACCAGTGTAACCAAACAAGATCCCTTCCAACCCAAACCCAGTACCAGGCCACCAGTGTAACCAAACACCATCCCTTCCAACCCAAACCCAGTGCCAGGTCACCAGTGTAACCAAACACCATCCCTTCCAGCCCAAACCCAGTGCCAGGCCACCAGTGTAACCAAACACCATCCCTTCCAGCCCAAACCCAGTGCCAGGCCACCAGTGTAACCAAACACCATCCCTTCCAACCCAAACCCAGTGCCAGGCCACCAGTGTAACCAAACACCATCCCTTCCAACCCAAACCCAGTGCCAGGCCACCAGTGTAACCAAACAAGATCCCTTCCAACCGAAACCCAGTACCAGGCCACCAGTGTAACCAAACACCATCCCTTCCAACCCAAACCCAGTGCCAGGTAACCAGTGTAACCAAACACTATCCCTTCCAACCCAGTGCCAGGTCACCAGTGTAACCAAACACCATCCCTTCCAGTGCCAGGCCACCAGTGTAACCAAACACCATCCCTTCCATCCCAAACCCGTGCCAGGTCACTAGTGTAAGCCGGGTGCTTTGCTTTCAGAAGAATTAAATATATATTAAATTAACTCTCCATAATCAAACCATATACAGATCAGACACAATCTGTCCAATTTATGCTCCTAAAATAGATTTTTTAAAAAAAATGTTTAACCATCTACCTGAAAAAAAGATTTAATTTAAAAAAATCGGATCACTTTACTTCTTTAAAATGATAACCAAGCCTAAAGAGCCACCTCAGTATTAATTGTATAGAAGGAATCTTTTATTGTTTGTTCTTTTATTGTGCATTTTTTACTGTTTATTATTAAATACATAGAAATATATATTTTAACTCCCTTATTTTTTTCTGCTCATTATTGCTCTCTCTGGAACATGGGATCAGCCATCTTCCTCTCTTTTTCTTCCCTTGTGTTAGTGCTTAATCTGTGATATAAGACACAACTCTTTCTTAATATATGGACGATGTTTAATCCTCTGTAACGTGTCTCTAACTCTGAAACTCTTAGCAGCTGGAGGAAGGAAATGAGCAACATTCATCCAACAGGACGTTTGTTTACGACATAAAGGATAATTCTTTGGAATCCAGCGGAGATATCTTCTATCCATCTTCGCTCCAGATTTTGCAGCAGGAGGAAAGGTGAGTCTGATACAGTTTATTCTGTACTTGTTTTACCATTATCCTGATGCCTTAACTGCTTTACAATGTACTAAACACTGGCTATTTCTGAGCTGACTGATCTCATGCAAAGCCTTGTCCTTGTTCACAGTGACTTTGCAGTGGAAGTGCACCAGACATTATCAGAGACCTTCGACCTTGGCGACGGGACAAATGTAAACTCTTTCTTCTCAAGCTGTCTCCAAGAGCAAGGTGCTTGTCTAGAGTCTGGCGCAGATATTATTTCTCTGGTTTTAACGATTAACCACTTAGCGCATTACCAATGACCAATGCGGAGAGCAAAGAACGTCCATGTAACATCAGCTCATCACGACCCCTCCGTCCCCAGATGCATAGTAGAGGTCCCATGTCAGTACCATGCTTTGATACATGTGCATTTATTAAATGTGTGATTTAATGGGAGGATGGGAAGTATATTCAATGTTAAACTCAGAATATTAAAGAAAGCCAGGAATGATTTGCTTCACTTGCAGAATTGTTATAAAAATAAAAAGAAAAATCCCTGCCCATTATTTATTTTTCTTTTTTTTTTCTTTTGTTACTATTTTTTTTAGGGCTTTATTTATGAAAGACGGAATTGCTGGAAATTGAGACGGGGGTTTCAAGCATAAGGCCAAAGTAGCCGAATTAGAAAAATCCTCTGTTTTAGTGGAGTGGGAGAGCATTTCTCCCACTCTGCTACTTTGACCTTTAAATTTGAATATCCTATCTCAATTCCCTTGCAAAATCTTCCCTGGTACAACTTTTTTAATATTTAACCCACAACCTTCTGAGTCCAGTAAGATGAATAAAATCAAGCACATTGTTGTTCTGTCTTGTTAAAAAAATCTTTGGCAGATGGAGATTCGCTGGCATCTGATTACTGCTCCGAGGCGGATGTGGAGGAGGATGAAGATTTGCAGGATAGCTCTCACCAGCACTCTCTGGATCAAGAGAAGTTCTTTTTGGAAAACTTTGAGACATTATCCGAAGCGTTTGCCGAAGGTGATATTACCATCACTCGTCTAAAGGTTCCCCTGTTTAATTAAGTCTATATGGATTGTGACATTTGATAATGTCGGAATATTAGACATAATACAAGTTCTGTTAGTCTAACATAGGGAAATATCTCTCCATGCCGTATTTAAGGGGACTGGTGTGTCCGTAATTTCCCCGTGATCCATCCAAACTTATCACATGACCCCTCTCTAATTGTAGTACTTTCGTTAACGATTATCTTGTTTCCTAAAAAAAATGTGTTTTTCTTTATGTCAAAATATTTGAACGCAGAGAGATTTGACAACTCGTTAAAGGATCTGAAACCCCCAGAGGACGACGATGGCGATTTCTTTCAAAATCAGCGTCTGAGTATATCTGCCAGGTTTCTCTCACGGTATCCGAAACCGAACAGGTAATATCCGTGTTCCTGTATATAAATGGTTTTCAGCTGATGGGTATGTTAGTTCCCATCACAAGTACTTCAGCGGAAATAAAAATAGCGTTGGACTTTGTATCAGTTACATTTTACAAACTAAGTCCTGACTGAGTAAGAAAGCATCTTATTGATGACATTTATCCACTTATACAATTAAAAGCTTTATCTTTTTTACGTTTCAGCATCTATTTTGATGAACACGATGCAACTCCCTATCTTACCAATGGGCAGCAAACCCTAATCACCATAAATGTGTCAGAGGAAACGGAGTCTGGACTTCAGAACGATTCCAGGAGATCTAGTGAGGTAAGAAATCTGTCTCTCTAGCCCTGGGACCTCCATGTACCACAGAGTGCAAAAGATCTCTCCCTGCCTCTGTGAACGTTAGTTCTCCACGTCCCTGCTGACTTTTTTTCATTTCTATGTTTAAAATAATCGTTGTGCAGTACTAAGAAAGCAAGTCTCACGGCAACCAAAAAAATGAGCCTAACATAGAAATTTAGGTTGAAAAAAGACACAAGTCCATCAAGTTCATCCCTTCTTACCCATCATTACAGCTTTTGATCCAAAAGAAGCAAAAACCCCTAAGGAAGCTATTTCAAATTTTGCCTCCTGGGGGGAAAAATTCCTTCTCGACTCCAAGAGGCAATCCGATTTCTCCTTGGATCAATAAGCTCTATTATTAACGCTTATTCTATTATTAATAGCCCTGTATGTTCTGCTTTCCTAAAAAAAACATCCAAACCATTTCTAAATGCATCTATTGTGGTTAATAGCACTACCTCTCTTGGCAGGGAGTTCCATAACTTTATTGTCCTAACCGTAAAGAATCCCTTCCTTTGCTGTCTGAAATCTTTGCTCTTCCAGTCTGAGGGGGTGACCTCTTGTTCTTTGTACCTTTCTGTTAATGAACAGGTCCCTGGAGAGCTCTTTATATTGGCCCTGCACATATTTATATAATGTTATCATATCCCCTCTGAGACGCCTTTTTTCTAACGTATATAAATGCAATTTTTAAAGTCTCTCTTCATAACTAAGATCCTCCAATCCCCTTATTAATTTTGTAGCTCTCCTTTGCACTTTTTCTAGTTCCTTAATATCCTTTTTAAGGACTGGTGCCCAGAACTGTACTGCATATTCAAGGTGAGGTCTTACCATTGATTTGTAAAGAGGCAAGATGATGTCCTCCTCCCGTGAATCTATACCTCGTTTTATACATGCCAATATCTTATTGGCCTTGCAGCTGCTGACTGGCATTGGGCACTGTTGCCAAGTTTGTTGTCTACAATTATTCCTAAATCCTTTTCATTAGTAGTTTTTCCCAGGGAAAAACCATTTAAAGTATATGTTGCTTTGTTATTATTTTTCCCATAAAAAACAAAACAAAAAAAAGCATTCAGCAGTAGGTCAAATATTATAGATGTCCTGGCCATAGAGAAGGATCCACTGACATAATGGATGACATTATCCTAGCTCATAACATGGCAATCTCAACATTACTTTGCTGGTAGGAAACAGCAGTTGATAATGGATTTGAATGATCCACAGTAAACTGAGACAATGAAGAGATCAGTTGTTTCTGGGCTGTATTCAGTTAGGTGATAACTTAACTGCTTTGATACGTTGCAGGACCGGTCACCTGTCAATGTGTCTCAATAAATGCTATACTGCTCGTCGTCTGTCACGCCACATTATTATGAATACGTATGTCCTCTGTCTCTCTCAATAAAGATGCCATCAGATTACAGAACATCAGAGGGCGTGGGGAGGACGAGGAGCACAAAGGCTGCAGGTACCAAATTTAGTTTGTTTCTATAGAGAAAATATCATCTGACCCTCTGCAAAATTAAAAAGATTTCTAGCTTTGCAGTGTCAGGTTGCGTAACTCCAAGTCAGATAAAAGTAGATCGCTTTGCAAAACTCTCTCTCCGGTTACTTCCATTCAAACTTGCAGATCTTAATGTGTTTTTTTTTGAATGTGCAAAATAAACAATGACTAGAAAATCATTTTTTAAAAAAAAGCAGAAAAGTTCAATTTAAACCGAGTGGAAAGCCCAGAAATTCATAGTTTTTATTATATGCTTGTAAAATATTGTCAGTTTTACACTTCAAATAGTTTGGTTTTTTTTTGGAAAGGAAGAGGACACATTTGAATGTAAAAATAGGGATAAAGGTATAATAAATGTTTGACCCGGATAGATTTGGTAGAAATATTCCTTATATATAGTGTCCTGTTGCTGTTACTTTTGCCCAGGATGAAGGTCTGAGTTGGACCCATATTGTTTGAATTTACGTATTGTCCAATCTGCTTTATCGTCCTTCTCACAGATATATTGAAGTCCGCGCCCAGCTTCCAGAAAGTGCTAGCCAATGACAAGGCAGCCTCGAGATCCTCATTTCCTGGGTGCTGGCCCAGCAAGGAAGGCTTGTTGAACAAGTCCAGTAGAGGAAGGTCATATATGGAGGCCACCGCCAGCTCCAAAGCTAAAATATTCCGCAGTGTATCGATGGGGGACAGTATAAACACATCCCAGACTGAAGACCAAAGAAAGCAGACTAACCTTTCCAGACCAGTGTCTAGTGTCGATCTGTACTCGTTAGAACAGAACAGGGCCAAGCCCACAGAAGAACACGTGTGTAAACCCCTCATCACCTCCACAACACGTGACCAGATGTCGTTTGAAAACCACGAACCGAAGGCTTCGCTAACTGTGCCGAACGCGTTGTTGGATAACATTTTGATGCCTCCACCGGCAACCTGCGGGGTTATTCCCCGGTTAAAGAAGAAGGCAAAGTCCGTGAGCAACTTGGCCAAACCATACCCAAAAGACGAGCAAAATGGCCTCGTCCAAAAGCACAAAAACGAGCCTTCAAAAAGAGCATGCGGAACGGAAAGGACAGATCTCCAGGATTTTAACAGGAGACGTTTTTCCTTAGCGAGCAGGACAGTAGACGTACCAGATTCCACCAGAAGGTTCTCCGTAGCGGAGATCCCAAGCCACAGAACTCGCTTCTGTGCTACGGACAACCTAACTTTTGACCAATCGGAGAGGGAGGAGGTCCATCCTTCTCCAAACGTTCCAATCAAACACCTCTCAACATCTGGACATTCTTCCTTCACCAGTAACCTGGAAGACCCCGGTAAGTAATCTGCGATATCTTGAGTAACAGGTTCCAGTTCATCTTCCAGATGGCTTAAAGAGCTTTATGCATGAAACAGGAAATTGAGAAGGGAATTTCAAACTTACGATCAAAATAGCAGACTCTGAAGTATAGCTGAATGGGAGAGTTGTTCCAATTCGGCTTCTGTGGCCTTAAGATTCACGTTCCCTTGTCAATTTCCTCTTCCATGAATCATGCCCATCTTATTTGTATTTTTGGCATTAAACTAGTGTTCAGATACCGTGGGTTGCAGAGGCTTTATTGGTGTGAGATATTGTATGCAACTTTTACTATTAAATCTGACCCTGATTAGCGGGCATCTGCTATTCGAACAAGCATAATAGCGAGAATTTAAAATTGTTATACTGTTTTTTGCTGGCATTTTAGATTTATTTTTCCATCATGTTTTGAAAAGATTACAAAAGAATTAGGACACCTACATGCTCAAATGCCTACTTCTTGTCAAACCTCGGGGTTTGCAAAGGTTTGACTGACTACGCCTTCTTGGACAGATGGCATGAAATAAGTCACCTCCTGCTTTCTTTGTCTTTCTACATAACCAGTGATCTCTTCTAAATTAAATAGAATAGATCAGTTAAAAAAACAATTAAACCCTCGGTTCAAGCTGAGGTTTTAAAATGTTTGGTGTTTGTCCCTCTTTAGCATTCAGCACCCCGTGAGATAACGTGAACACTGGACCCTTTTATATTTGCGAATTCGGCTGATTGAAAAAAGTATTCAATTATTGCTTGAATGGAGAAGCAGATAAGGATTACAGCCGTCGTCCCATGAAATGCTGCTAGAACAACTTGTATGGCACCGCTTGACAAATATTTGTGGACTTGAGCCTGGCTACTAACCGTGCCTGTTTGGCTCCTACTTTCGGAGCCAGGGAAATGGTATTTCAACAGAGTTCTATGTAATAAAATAAAAAAAAAGTTAGGAGCCAGGAATAGGAATCTTAGGTATTCTGGCCCCCAGGTTTTGTCAAGCCTTGTTTTATGGTATTTACAAAGTCATATTGTGCTTACTGCAGCTATATGGGTTACGCCATCTTCAGATATATAGATTTCTGAAAGTGTCACCTCTACCCCCGTTACTCGGACTCATGTGATGCCACGTACAGTAATGCTGTCATAATTTGTACTTTCTGCAGACTATTTAATGTCTTCCTTCTCCAATGGCTTCTAGGGGGGAATGTTCTGCTGTGTAAATCCCAAGCGGCTATTGACGGACTTCACAGTGCTTTTCAGAGTACACTCAAGGTGTATAATGAGGTCAGTATTAAACGGTTTGAGCCATCACATCTGCTGAATGCTATATGGATCATCTTGGGATGTTTGTGTACCAGCCCCATGGTCTGGATTGGCTTACAGCAGAGCCTATATATTTGTAGACTTTAGGAGCCAAAATTACCAATATATGAGCCAGGCAAGTTTATTTTTAAGGGCCAGGTAAATGGTACTTCCATAGATTTCTATGTATTACAATCAAATCCATCTAGGAGCCAGCAGTAGGACTTTTAGTAGCCCTTGTGAATCCTTGGCTTAACGTCTTTTCCCATTATAACACCCCCAAAACCATAGCTGGTCGGTAAATATCTTCGTTTTTCTATTAAACGTCCTATTTAGGATGTAAAGCTTTAAATACAGACAGTGTCTATAGTATAATAATTGTACTTATTCCCCTGTCAGATTGAACGTTGCGGCGGATCCAGTGACGAGAAGATGCGGTTAAGGACTTTGTTCTCGAATGCCTTCACCCACATTCAGAGCGAGATGGATTTAGTTGCCATCGAGCTGAACGTGGACTCTCCCGATACTACAGAGAAAAGAACCACGAACCCCACCCGCCATTTACTGGAACGTTATTCCGAAATGATGTTAAAGCTGGTGAGAGAGAAGATCAACGGCAAGTGACTGACGTTTCCTCTGTGAATATTTACATTTTGAAATGGAACGCAGAAACTCTAGCGCCTCAAGGTCCTTTCCGAAATGTCTGTATAAAGTCCAGGTAACGTGCAGTTTAAAGGATCTGGCTTGGGCCACGTTTGGCTAGTGGACTGCCACGTGTACATTTCCCTCCTGTGATTTTCAAATTGTAAGGTCAACGTGTTATTTCCGAAACTGTAGACCCCCAGAATGTGCTCATTCTAGTCCTATATTGAGCAACGTACAAAAAAAAAATGGCAGCAGAAACGCTGAATAAATGACATACAGATAAAGAGGAATGAGGTGTGGTTCTTCAGATCAAGAAGCCAAACGCATACATAGGTTCCAATGAGTCCTCTAATTTGCATACGCGGGCTGTGTGGCGGAAACACAATCCTAACGTTTCATTGGCCATCATACCATCTAAATAGTGTGCACTGGGACAGGAGTGCAAAAATGAATGCTATGTCTTTGTTTTTTCTGCAGTCCCCCAAGGTAAAGATTTGGGAGTGTGCAATTTTTGGCAGGGGCGCAGACTTGATGAAACGCACTTTGGCGGATGTCGTTTGGCGTCACTATTGGGGGTGACTTTACTTTATTGCTGTGCTGTGGTGCTTGCTATCTGCGTTACTGTGTTGGTACACTTGATTTACTTAAACAGATGTCATGGTATATGACCTCTGCAAATCAACATGGGGACAACCGCAGAGCCAGACGAACCGTGTTATTCCGATTGGTTCTTTTTTTATGATTGCAGCTCTTAGCTGCACGTAATGTAACCTGCACAGGTAGCGATGCTGAGATATGTATGTGTTTTTAATGACTGTACTGTCACGTGAGGAATAATCTATAATAAAGCAAAAGCAATTTGGTAAATTGCAGACACCTGCAGAATGCAAACTGCTCTCCACTTTTTTAATGCAGTGTCCTAGACGTGCGCCATTTGTACGAAATATTTAATCTTAAACATAGTCACTACTGATATTTATTTTCTGTGGTTTATAACTAAAGTTATAACAAAAGTAAAATTCTAAATAAAATCTCCTGAATTATTGTCTTCCTTTTCTGCACCTAAGATTATAATTGTGTTTTTTTTTTATGGCTCAAAAGTACATATCTAACATGACGCCCCACAAGTTTAAAATCTCTCCGTCCGTCAAAGTTAATATTAGTATAAAGACACCGTCTTTAGCAAAAACAGCTTTCTGGCTTTTGTGTTTTGTAGCATTTCAGGATTGTATGTCATTGAAGCTTTATTTTGTGAGTTTACAAAACATTTTTTTAATATTTATTTTTATTATAATCCACCATCTTAGAAATTTGGGCAGCATATGCTTCTCTTATTGTGGTGATTTGAAAATGGCTCTTTGTATTGTACAAAATTTTTGTCTTTACGGCGATACAGATGATAAACCTAATATTGTTAACAAATGGTTTGCAATGAGACCTTTCAACTTCAATAACTAAAAACCAAAAACTTTTGTTTTACAGGACAGTAAAATAAATTAGTCATTGTATGTCTGTTACAATATGACTATTTTAACAAATGCAGAGTGTTGAGCATATTAATGCTATTATTTATCTTGCTGACCAGTCTGCAAAACCAAAACCCTTTTGGTTTAGATGTACAATAGGCTGATACTTTATAAACAGGATAATATTCCCAGTGTGCAATATAAGATACAAAGCACAAAATTCCACAAACATTTACCTGGGAGAAAGAGCCATGTTATATATATTTTTTTCTTCGTGCCAGCGTAGTAAGGAGCCATACTATAGCCTTACCTTTAGCATTTCATTGCGTTTTAATAAACCTCTCATCGCACACTTCACATCTTTATTTTTCAAACTATAAATCAGCGGGTTTAGCATGGGTACAACCGCTGTGTACACCAGCGACAACAGCTTATCCGAGTCCAAAGAGAACATGGATGTGGGTCGAAGGTACAAGCACGAGAGGGTCACATAGAAGAGAATGACCACGGTAAGGTGAGAAGAACATGTGTAGAAGGCCTTGCTTCTGCCTGTCGAGGTCTGGATACCCATTATGGTTCTTATGATACAGCCATAAGAGACCGCGGTGAGCAGGAATGGCGTCAGGCCTGAGAAGAGCGCTTCGATAAGGATGGTACGTTCCAGGAATGAGGTGTCGCTGCACGAAAGCTTCATGAATGCCAAGAGGTCACAGAAAAAATGGTTGATAATGTTGGAGATGTAGCATGAGAAGCTATAAACGATTGACGTGAAAGGCATGGTGTCCAGGAAGCCCACAATCCAACAGATGGTGACCAAAGCTACACAGACCTTCTGGTTCATCACCATTGGATATCTCAGAGGGTTGCAAATGGCCACGTAGCGATCGTAACTCATGGCCGTCAATATCAACAGCTCGATGCCCACTAAGGACATGAAAAAATATAACTGTACAAAGCATTCGAAAAAGGGAATACGGCTGTTCCCTGAAATGTAGGTGAACAGGATCCTGTGCAGGGTTACGGTGGTGTACATAATGTCCAGACAGGACAGGTTCGACAAGAAAAAGTACATGGGAGTGTGAAGCAGCGGCTCCGAGAAAATCAGGTATAAAATAGTCATGTTTCCCCCAAGAGTTACCAAGTAAATTAGCAAAACCACCACAAAAATGATGCCTTGTGTCTCTGGATTGTCTGAAATGCCAGCGATGATGAAATGAGTTGGCCCAGACATGTTCCTGGTATCTATTCTCTGTGACATGTCTGCTGCTGGAGGGAAAAAAATCTTTAATTGTTTTTTTTTTGGTTTGTTTCTCAAATTGTAAGATCCCAAAAGAACATGGGTATTAAAAAAAACATTGGTCGATAGTGTTTACTGTATAGATGGGGTAAAGACAAAATTAGAAATGTATACATTGTGTTTATGACATCACGTTGTGGCACTGGACTATAGTTCAAACTCCAGTTCCGGCCTTTTATCACCGGTTAAGGGACAACTGACGGCAACAAAAAAAAATTAAGCTATGTTTGAATGAACAATTGCATCAAGTGCAGGCATTTTAAATAGAAATGTTTTAATGAAAGAATACAAATAAAGTATCTTATTGAGCCCTCTTTGCTCCATATAGCTCTGTCGGGGGTGGACATGTTTTAGAATGTTTGGTCAGATCTTCCTCCATCCGACCCAAGAGTATAAGCCATATGTCAGCCATCTGGCAGAGCTATATGAGAATAGAGGGCTTAAAAAGATACTATATACTTTTCATGAGAGCATTTCTATTTAAAATTCTTTCAATAAAACAGAACTTCATTTTTGTCCTTTGTAGGCGTCCGTAATTTGTCAATGAAGTAGACCTTAAGATAACCATATGCAATTCTCTGAGCAAACAGTGAGAAGTATATATATATTTTTTTAAATCATTAAAAAAAATATATAAACTTTGTCTCCTTCATAGACATTTTGGTGTAAAGAGGTTTTTTTTGTCTTAAAGACACCAAATTTCAACCTTTTTTTTTTTTTTCTTTCTCACCTGTGCAATGGAAATTCAAATGGCAGTAGTAGGGCTAAACTGGCGGGTTATTTTAAATATATATTTTACTCTCTGACTGGCACTCTCCATGCTTTACTGCAAAGCAGGAGCTACTGATCGTTAGGCGTACCCTCTATGGATTATAATTAAAACCAGATTTTTTTTCTGCACGCAAAACTTCCGATTGTTGTGTAAATCTAATGAAAATTAATAGTATGTACTGAGACAAGTCTTGAAAAAGGTAGAGCTTTGGGGGTCGGTTTTACACCTAGTAAAATAAACACAACATATAATATATATATATATATATATATATATATATATTTTTTTTTTTTCTTTTTACAGAGGATTCTGCCCAAAATGCAATGCTTTTCTATCATTTCCTTTAGAACCCGGTCCTTGCTGTTTTATCAGGGCTTTGACTGGTGTAGCTGGAGGCTCTTTGCTTTATTAATGAGAAGTGGTGTGTGCTAGCTGCCTTAATGTACTTTAAGTAAACAGACAGACTCCCTGGCAGACTCAAATGCCTGCTCTGATTGACAAGAGCCAGCACTGTAAGTACACGCCAGCATCCAGATCAGAAGCGCTCACACCGCAGAAATGGCTAGGATTCCAGCCTCGCCCTTCCCTGCAAAGCATTAACTAGCTCTAGCACATAAACCAAGATGGCATTATCAACAGGTAAGTATTCGTGTAATCGCCAGTTCCTTGGAAGGTTTCCCTCTTCTTTGGAATACGGAGCAAAATATGGCAAAAACATCAACTGTGTAATTATTTACAACTGCGGTCCGGATACTTGTCGGTATACATCCGTCTATTATGCAGCTTGGCTGTGCACATACCTTTTCTGTGTTCAGGGAATCACAGCAGAGAATCAGCCTGGAATTATCTCTTTATTATAGTGTGGCCGACTTGGGACAATGTCTCTGGTGTTCATTATGGAAAAACAGAACAATTAATTTAATGAAGTGCATTAAGTGCACCATTCAGCAGGTGCCGAGACTTCTTGACCAGTTTTATATATTAGTTTAGTTTTCTTGTTCTTTGACGTTGTCTAATTCTTTTTTTATTTTTCAGATGTCTTTACCAAGCTTCTCCTCTTTTTTTTTTTGTTTTGTTTGCCATTCTATCTTTTGAAACTTTAATGGCTTTTTCATATAGCAGGGGTAGCTGAAATCATGGCTCAAATACATGAGATAATGTAAATTTCTTGTTTTTTGGGGTCTGTTTCCATTGCGCCGTTTAACAAGTTGTCACTAACTCTCCACCTACTGGGTCGGAAATGATGGCTCTTTAAAGGGCATATGTAAGTCAAAAAATGAACTTGTACATAACAGGTGTAACCTTTTTAAATAGAAAAGTGTTGATGAAAGAATTCAAATAAAGTACGTTACTGAGGGGCAGCGTATTAAAATGCAATTGGCTGGTAACGCCTTAAGGGATTTCAAGGATGAAAATGGTGGATAAACCTCTAATTGGGGTGTACGGAGTGGAGTGGTTGAAGAGGTGTTTGACTCCTCTGAAATAAGTTTACTATTGGCGGCGAAGTTCGGTTGCCTAAGTGGTCAGTGGTGGAGGACTATGCTTCCTTAGACATATGGCGTACATTTCACCCATCAGGGAGAGATTTTTCTTGTTCTTCGAAGACTTGATGTGTCTACTTGAGAAGAGACCTTGTTTTGGAGGATGTAGCTATAACTCTGAAGGGAATCTGGGTACGAGATATAAGATGGTCTGTCATTTATTCATCATGAAGTTAAAATAATGTATCTAAAAAGGAAAGAACAGACTGGAGATTGAATCATTCCTTTCTTTTAGATCCAGTTATATATTAAACACACGTCAGACCTAATATATTAGATTCCACCCTTGGTAATTTTGGTGCGAATACAAAAGTGTTGTTAGAGGGCAGTTAATAAAACTGGGATCAAAAGCAAAAAATTGAGATACGGAATTATCCACCCCTTACGCTCTACTTGCAGACCCAAAAAAAGGAATAAAGCAGCACCTTCTCGAGCAACTGCTGAGAAAATAGAAGCTGGAACTCAAATGATTAACTATTGGATTTGCTCGAATATAAGACGAGGTTTTTTCCAGAGTAAATTATCTAAAAAAATGTCCCATGTCTTATATTCAAGGTTTGTCTTATAATCAGACCGGTGGATGTCTGCGCAATGCAGGGACTTCTATGACGGAAGCCGGGAGGTGGTCTGACCTTCTGGCGGTCCGTCATAGAAGTTCCGGTGGAGGTGCTGGGCAGCAGCAGAAGATGTCTGCGCGTATCGTGCAGACATCCACCGGCTGCCCCCACTAGCCACCAGGGAGATTGGGTGAGTCAAGGGGGAGAGGCAACATTGAGCAAGTCTGGGGGAGGCAGCATTGGCCAAGTCTGGTGGGCAGATGGCTGTGGGGCGATACACTGGCTACGTCTCGGGGGCAGATGGGCAAGTAAAAGAAAATAAAAACAAGAAATGCATTTTTTAGGATCATAATTTTTATTAAATATGAAAGCTATTTACACGTGAAAATATACAAGTTAAACTTTTTTCCTATATGGTAGTCTTCTATTCAGGCTTTTAGTTTTTTTCCTAAAGGAATATCTAAAGTTTGGGGGGTCGTCTTATAATCAGGGTCATCTTATATTTGAGCAAATACGGTAATTAATATAGCTAATTAAATAACTAGTATCAGACTTATTCTATCCGGTTTAAATAGATTTTTCTTTCTGGCTGACCCTCAATCATATTAGAATAATCATTAACATCTATGACGAAGCGCATAAAAAGAAGCCTTTCGACAGCTGGAAATTCTTAACGAAGACCCTTCAAGATACTTGGTTTGAGGGGTGTATTTATATGTATATGTATTTTTCTTGAAACAAGAAAATCCAGCGTAGATGTAAATGTAGGCTATAGACTCTACGAAGCCAAGCACCCAGCAAACGGCGGCCAGTGGGACGTAGACATGGCTGTCCATGACTGCGTGGTAGTGCAAGGGTTTGCAGATAGCCATGTAGCGATCGTAGCTCATAGCGGTTAAAATCCATATCTCGATGCCTACAAACGACATGAAGCAATACAACTGAAGCATGCACAGTGGGAAGGACGTGGCCTTGCTCCCCGAGAGGAACGGCACTAGGACTCCTTGAAGAGTATCGGTGGAGTAACAAATGTCCAGGAAGGACAGGTTTCGTAGAAAGAAATACATAGGAGTGTGAAGGTGGGTGTCTATCCAGGTCAGGGTTAAAATGGTTAGGTTTCCTCCAAGCGTGGCGAGATAAATTATCAGGACCATGAGGAATATGGGTGTCTGCAGCTCGGGGATGTTTGAAATTCCCGTCAGCATGAAGTAGGTCACTGTTTGATTGAGTCGCTCCATGTTTCTTCCTGTACTATAAACATACACAGGGAACCATGTGATTTAACATGATACAACTGCATGTGCTTCAATCATCTACATGTAACGTTAACATGACTTGTACTTTAATCTTTTCCATAATAATATACTGGCAGAGCGTCAACAATTCTACAGCTTTCAGACTTTTTGGACTAAACATGGAGTCCAAAAAGCCTGTAAGGTTGCCACTGAACTATATAAATAGCTGTCATATTTTTGGATTGCAGTGAATTAATTTTTTTATTCTGAGTTTTTATTACAAAAAAAAAAAAAAAAAATGAAAAAAGTATAAACATAAAATCTAAAAAGAAATTATAATATGTTAAAACACATGTTTAAATGTAATTTTGTAATAAGTTATATTTGCCATTATAATCTGTAACATTAAAAGATTAGGTAGAAATAATATGATTTTTGTGTCAAGGCGAGGGAAGGGAAAGAGAGCGGAGAAAAAAAAGACAAAGTAATATCAGGAAGTATTACTTTACTGAGAGGGTAGTGGATGCATGGAATAGCCTTCCAGTAGAGGTGGTAGAGGTTAATATAGTGAAGGCGTTTAAGCATGCATGGGATAGGATAGGTATAAGGCTATCCTAGATATAAGATAAGGCCAGGGACTAATGAAAGTATTACATTACTGAGAGGGTAGTGGATGCATGGAATAGCCTTCCAGTAGAAGTGGTAGAGGTTAATATAGTGAAGGAGTTTAAGCATGCGTGGGATAGGTATAAGGCTATCCTAGATATAAGATAAGGCCAGGGACTAATGATAGTATTACTTTACTGAGAGGGTAGTGGATGTATGGAATAGTCTTCCAGTAGAGGTGGTAGAGGTTAATACAGTGAAGGAGTTTAAGCATGCATGGGATAGGTATAAGGCTATCCTAGATATAAGATAAGGCCAGGGACTAATGGAAGTATTACATTACTGAGAGGGTAGTGGATGTATGGAATAGCCTTCCAGTAGAGGTGGTAGAGGTTAATATAGTGAAGGCGTTTAAGCATGCATGGGATAGGATAGGTATAAGGCTATCCTAGATATAAGATAAGGCCAGGGACTAATGAAAGTATTACATTACTGAGAGGGTAGTGGATGCATGGAATAGCCTTCCAGTAGAAGTGGTAGAGGTTAATATAGTGAAGGAGTTTAAGCATGCGTGGGATAGGTATAAGGCTATCCTAGATATAAGATAAGGCCAGGGACTAATGATAGTATTACTTTACTGAGAGGGTAGTGGATGTATGGAATAGTCTTCCAGTAGAGGTGGTAGAGGTTAATACAGTGAAGGAGTTTAAGCATGCATGGGATAGGTATAAGGCTATCCTAGATATAAGATAAGGCCAGGGACTAATGGAAGTATTACATTACTGAGAGGGTAGTGGATGTATGGAATAGCCTTCCAGTAGAGGTGGTAGAGGTTAATACAGTGAAGGAGTTTAAGCATGCATGGGATAGGTATAAGGCTATCCTAGATATAAGATAAGGCCAGGGACTAATGAAAGTATTACATTACTGAGAGGGTAGTGGATGTATGGAATAGCCTTCCAGTATAAGTGGTAGAGGTTAATACAGTGAAGGAGTTTAAGCATGCATGGGATAGGTATAAGGCTATCCTAGATATAAGATAAGGCCAGGGACTAATGGAAGTATTACTTTACTGAGAGGGTAGTGGATGTATGGAAAAGTCTTCCAGTAGAAGTGGTAGAGGTTAATACAGTGAAGGAGTTTAAGCATGCATGGGATAGGTATAAGGTTATCCTAGATATAAGATAAGGCCAGGGACTAATGGAAGTATTACTTTACTGAGAGGGTAGTGGATGTATGGAATAGTCTTCCAGTAGAAGTGGTAGAGGTTAATACAGTGAAGGAGTTTAAGCATGCATGGGATAGGTATAAGGTTATCCTAGATATAAGATAAGGCCAGGGACTAATGGAAGTATTACTTTACTGAGAGGGTAGTGGATGTATGGAATAGTCTTCCAGTAGAAGTGGTAGAGGTTAATACAGTGAAGGAGTTTAAGCATGCATGGGATAGGTATAAGGCTATCCTCGATATAAGATAAGGCCAGGGACTAATGAAAGTATTACTTTGCTGAGAGGGTAGTGGATGCATGGAATAGTCTTCCAGTAGAAGTGGTAGAGGTTAATACAGTGAAGGAGTTTAAGCATGCATGGGATAGGTATAAGGCTATCCTAGATATAAGATAAGGTCAGGGACTAATGAAAGTATTACATTACTGAGAGGGTAGTGGATGCATGGAATAGTCTTCCAGTAGAAGTGGTAGAGGTTAATACAGTGAAGGAGTTTAAGCATGCATGGGATAGGTATAAGGCTATCCTGGATTCCCAGGGAAGCTGGGGTCGGAGAAAGCCATTCCAAAAATGTGTACTGCAAATCGTTGAGTAAAATGCTCTGCAGGTTAATTATATTCCTAATACAAGTTACACTAATTATCACTGGTATATAAGTATTCGTGTTAAACAAGGTTATTTATTGTGTATAAAACCAGCAGCTGCACGTATAGACTGGTGTGTAAAATAATAAAGGTTTCCACATAGTTAACATTCTGATTGCAACTTATGAAATAAAATGATTTTATGTTAATTTCAGTAGCGAATTGTTATTTTCATGCCACTGCCCCCTATCCAAGCCATTCTTATATACTGGTAACCATATATACCATGTAATAGTTTTTTTCTTCTTCGAATTTTCAAGTCTCAGACCATTTATTGCAGTTGCTGATTTTCGTATTACTCACTTTCTCAGGGTCTGGTGCAGTCGTGAAGCCAGAAACTGTGGATGTCAACCGGGGAAAAGGCCTGTTTTTTTTATATTATCTTAGTCATATAAATCGGTAACCTTTTTGTCACATTCACGGTTTGCTCTGATCTCTGCCTCTCAGCTGAGGCAGCGCTTACTTGAAGCTGGTCCAGGCTGACCGTATCAGCCAATTAGAGCGGGGATCTCACTCCATGATCAGGGTCTGACCGTCTCTCTCTACCAGCAGAGAAGGGTCCTAGTTAAAAGCGAGGGTCTCTCTAAGTGAGAGACTGCTGGTGATAGAAACATCATGGCTGTATTTGCAATGAAAGGACGACGGTTTGCAGAAAAAATATAACTTCTGTTTACCTGAAAGACTGATTTGCATTCTTACATCAAAGCACTTATGTAAAACATCTACACATCACACAGTCTGCGGTCTGCACTTGCTTCATCCTGATTTAGATAAGGAAGATCTGACCCAAGATTCTAAACAACATGTCTGTCCCCTGATATAGCTGTACAGAGCAAAGATTCTAAACAACATGTCCGCCCCCTGATAGAGCTATACAGAGCAAAGATTCTAAACAACATGTCCGTCCCCTGATAGAGCAATACAGAGCAAAGATTCTAAACAGCATGTCCACCCCCTGATAGAGCTATACAGAGCGAAGATTCTAAACAACATGTCTGCCCCCTGATAGAGCTATACAGAGCAAAGATTCTAAACAACATGTCCGCCCCCTGATAGAACTATACAGAGCAAAGATTCTAAACAACATGTCCAGCCCTGATAGAACTATACAGAGCAAAGATTCTAAACAACATGTCCACCCCTGAAAGAGTTTTATTCTAAACAATAAGGTTTTTTTTGTTAGTTTTGTTTTTCCCTTCTTTATTGGTTTGTCTCATACCTCTTTAAAAATGTAACCAACATATTTAAAGCATTGGTATCTCTCAGAATAAATCTCAGGATTTTATAGCTGGAATATATCTTCTTTTCTCATACCTTTTCTGTACTTGTGTCGCTTTGCAGTGCAAAACCTGAATCCTAAACCTGCTAAGAAGAACACAAAGAATAGCGTGTCGTGGAATGACGAACAGCAAACGCTTTCTGAAACTCACCATTGTCCTCTGGCTAACGTCGTTCTCCAGTTACAAGTAGGAAATATAGTGTAGCACTGCTGGTAAAACCCTGTTTTCCTGTGTTGGACATCCTGGGCTAGAGATTGAACCTTTTTTTTTCGAAATCTATATGGGTGTCGTGTTGACTCCAATGTGTCAAAATCTCATCTGCTCACACGTAGACAATCCTTTGTGTTATCATCTATATTTTATAAAACTGGAATAACTCCCTGAAGAAATTGTTAAATCCCAGACATCTTCATTAACAAACCAGGTGCCAGAATGAGCTTTTTTAACATGGATCTCCATTTGTTTAACTATATTGAGCATTGATTGGCTGGTCCATCGTGTGTCTCCATGTCCACCATGAAAGATAAGCTTCTGGTATTGGATGTAGGACTGGTGTGGGCTCTAGTGATTAGAGAAAAGGATTACATACCACTTAACATAAGATATAATTATACGATATAATAATATATACTGTATACTGTCACAGTGGCCACTGTGATTGCGGTGGTCTGGTTACCTGGACGGCATTATGTATTATATTTTGCTCCGTTAAAAGAGCTATTCTCGCTGTATTTGTGGCCCCAGAATCGTACCCGAGCGAATGCTTTCAATAGAGGTTAAGCCCAGTCGCTGGGTACGTTCTGCAAGTTTGAATTGTTGGCCTGGTTCATGACTGGCCTGGGGTTTAAAGCCCACTCCATATTAGGAGTGAACCAATGTTGCTCCTATTCCGATTGGTTGCTCGGTTAAATGGACTGAATTCGGCTGAGTCGCCAGTTCGTCTGGGCCTCAGGTACGCCCTTAGTGGTTTCTCCTCTAGCAGCCCCGTTCTTATTGGTCAATACTAATCTGGCACCAAATTTAATGATGTCTGGCTATTGTACAACAGATAATCCATTTAACTGTACATTGTTTTGTCCAAAGTCAGTGACGTACTTACCGTTAGGGCAGGGGTCGCAGGTGCAACTGTGACTCCAGGGGGCCCAGCTGCCCTGTCAACCCCTGTAAAAAAAAAAAAAAAAGTGGGCAAACGGGGCAGCTACCCAGGGCCCATTCATTCTTGGGGCCCAAAGCAGCTTCCCCATAGGTCCCCGCTGATGTTGACCTGGCTTTTCTTCACAGCCGCCGGAAGTGACGCTGGTGGCTGTATTTCCTGCAAGCACAGTGCGTGCAGGAAACATTTCGGAGGAGACGGCCGACGAGCAGCATACAGGGGGTTAACTGGAACATCAACGAGCAAAAGATGGGCAAAATATGTCTGGCAAATGGGCAAAATATGACTGGCAAATGGGCAAAATAACCGTGGCAAATGGGCAAAATAACCGTGGCAAATGGGCAAAATATGACTGGCAAATGAGCAAAATAACCGTGGCAAATGGGCAAAATATGACTGGCAAATGAGCAAAATAACAATGGCAAACAAGCAAAATAACACTGGCAAATGATGGGCAAAATAACACTGGCAAATGATGGGCAAAATAACACTGGAAAATTATAATGGGAAAATATGACTGGAAAATGGTCAAAATAACACTGGCAAATGGTCAAAATAACACTGGTAAATGATGGGCAAAATAACACTGGAAAATTATGATGGGAAAATATGACTGGAAAATGGGCAAAATAACACTGGTAAATGATGGGCAAAATATGAGTGGCAAATGGGCAAAATAGGACTGGCAAATGATGGGCAAAATAATACTATGATATTAATGGCAAAATAAAACACGGAGGAGATTGCCAGGTGAGTACTGGGGAAGGGGAGAGGAGGGTGGTGTATTAATGAACAAGTTGTCTGTGGCATACTAATGGGCAACATTGTTGTGGCATATTAATAGGCAGGCTAATAGTGGCATATTAATGGGAAATTGGCTGTGGCATATTTATGGGCAGGCTAAAAGTGACATATCAATGGTAAATTGGCTGTGGCATATTTATGGGCAGGTTAATAGTGGCATATTAATGGGAAAATTGGCTGTGGCATATTAATGGGCAGGTTAATAGTGGCATATTAATGGGACAATTGGTTGTGGCATATTAATGGGCAGGTTAATAGTGGCATATTAATGGGGAAAATGGCTGTGGCATATTAATTGGCAATCTGAATGTCTGGCTGTGACATATTAATGGGCAGGCTAATCGTGGCATAATGTGAAAATTGGCAGTGGCATATTAATTGGCAAATTGGCTGTGGCCAAAGTGATACTGTGGCATGTTCTGTGGGGCAAAATAACATGTACTATGGGACAAAGTGACACTGTGGTATGTTCTGTGGAGCAAATTGACACTGCGACATGCCAAATCTTGTCTGTGCAATATGAGTACAAGCCAAGTGCTATGGGTATAGTGCTGTGTTAAGACCTTTAGGTGCAATGTGGGTGCAGAGGAAGGTAATAAAAATAAGAAATTAACAATTTTTCAATAACATATTTATTACATATGAAAATAGTTGAATATAATATTAAAATGTTCATATAAGTATAAATGCAGCTAGTTATATACATATATTTGGGGTCCACCTCAAGCTTTTGAAAAGGCTGGAAATATTTTAATGTTTTTTTTGTGGTCAGTGAGAGGGCGGTGGATGTATGGAATAGTCTTCCAGTAGAAGAGGTTAATACAGTGAAGGAGTTTAAGCATTCGTGGGATAGGTATAAGGCTATCCTACATATAAGATAAGGTCAGGGACTAATGAAAGTATTACTTTACTGAGAGGGTAGTGGATGTATGGAATAGTCTTCCAGTAGAAGTAGTAGAGGTTAATACAGTGAAGTAGTTTAAGCATGCATGGGATAGGTATAAGGCTATCCTAGATATAAGATAAGGCCAGGGACTAATGAAAGTATTACATTACTGAGAGGATAGTGGATGTATGGAATAGTCTTCCAGTAGAAGTGGTAGAGGTTAATACAGTGAAGGAGTTTAAGCATGCATGGGATAGGTATAAGGCTATCGTAGATATAAGATAAGGCCAGGGACTAATGAAAGTATTACATTACTGAGAGGGCGGTGGATGAATGGAATAGTCTTCCAGTAGAAGTGGTAGAGGTTAATACAGTGAAGGAGTTTAAGCATGCATGGGATAGGTATAAGGCTATCCTAGATATAAGATAAGGTCAGGGACTAATGAAAGTATTACATTACTGAGAGGGTAGTGGATGTATGGAATAGTCTTCCAGTAGAAGTGGTAGAGGTTAATACAGTGAAGGAGTTTAAGCATGCATGGGATAGGTATAAGGCTATCCTAGATATAAGATAAGGCCAGGGACTAATGAAAGTATTACATTACTGAGAGGGTAGTGGATGCATGGAATAGTCTTCCAGTAGAAGTGGTAGAGGTTAATACAGTAAAGGAGTTTAAGCATGCATGGGATAGGTATAAGTCTATCCTAGATATAAGATAAGGCCAGGGACTAATGAAAGTATTACATTACTGAGAGGATAGTGGATGTATGGAATAGTCTTCCAGTAGAAGTGGTAGAGGTTAATACAGTGAAGGAGTTTAAGCATGCATGGGATAGGTATAAGGCTATCGTAGATATAAGATAAGGCCAGGGACTAATGAAAGTATTACATTACTGAGAGGGCGGTGGATGAATGGAATAGTCTTCCAGTAGAAGTGGTAGAGGTTAATACAGTGAAGGAGTTTAAGCATGCATGGGATAGGTATAAGGCTATCCTAGATATAAGATAAGGTCAGGGACTAATGAAAGTATTACATTACTGAGAGTGTAGTGGATGCATGGAATAGTCTTCCAGTAGAAGTGGTAGAGGTTAATACAGTGAAGGAGTTTAAGCATGCATGGGATAGGTATAAGGCTATCGTAGATATAAGATAAGGCCAGGGACTAATGAAAGTATTACATTACTGAGAGGGCGGTGGATGAATGGAATAGTCTTCCAGTAGAAGTGGTAGAGGTTAATACAGTAAAGGAGTTTAAGCATGCGTGGTATAGGTATAAGGCTATCCTAGATATAAGATAAGGTCAGGGACTAATAAAAGCATTACATTACTGAGAGGGTAGTGGATGCATGGAATAGTCTTCCAGTAGAAGTGGTAGAGGTTAATACAGTAAAGGAGTTTAAGCATGCATGGGATAAGCCAGGGCTCGACAAAACCCGGGCGCCAGGTTGCCATGGCGACTAGGAGATTGTACCTGGCGCCCGGGTAGGATCAGCAGCACATGGCGCTCCACCATCCTGAGGTTAGATAAAAAAAAAAAAAAGTACCGGTATTATTCTTTCGCAGCGCGAGGGTAAGCAGAGTGTGCGCTTCCTGCTCCGCCCCCTCGCCCTGTAGTGTCGGATCGGCGGGTGTCACGTGACATCCCACCGATCAGCAGTAGCTTGCAGACGGTCTGTGCCATGGACCAAGCTGCAGTAGAAATCCCCCTCCCGTGCAATAAGGTAAAACAGCAGTGGATGTGTGTGGGTCTGGCTAAGTGTGGATGTGTGTGGGTCTGGCTAAGTGTGGATCTGACTGACTGTCTCTGGATGTGTGTGGATCTGACTGTCTCTGAATGTGTGTGGATCTGACTGTCTCTGGATGTGTGTGGATCTGACTGTCTCTGGATGTGTGTGGATCTAACTGTTTCTGGATGTGTGTGGATCTGACTGACTGTCTTCATATGAATGTGACTGACTGAATGTCTTTGTATGAATGTGACTGACGACTGTCTGTGTATGAATGTGACTGACGACTGTCTGTGTATGAATGTGACTGACGACTGTCTGTGTATGAATGTGACTGACGACTGTCTGTGTATGAATGTGACTGTGTATGAATGTGACTGACTGACTCTGTATGAATATGACTGTCTTTGTATGAATGTGACTGACTGACTGTCTTTGTATGAATGTGACTGACTGACTGTCTTTGTATGAATGTGACTGACGACTGTCTTTGTATGAATGTGACTGGCTGACTCTGTATGAATGTGACTGGCTGACTGGCTCTGTGTGTGGTTTTGTGAATGTGCTGTTGTCTGGCTCCTAGATTTTTTTTTTCTGGCTCCTAAAAGTAAATTAAATTTGTCAAGCCCTGGGATAAGCATAAGGCTATCCTTGATAGAAGATAAGGCCAGGCACAAAGCTGAACAGTTGGGAGGCATGTAAGTGCCATTTCTGGGGTGGAGTTGCATGGTGGGGTCGTGGGGCCCCAGGGCAATTTTTGCACCGGAGTTATCTTGATTTTTGCAAGGATATATATATTGCATGTTGCACAATAAAATTGTTGTTAAACTCCAATAAGACTGGTGCCGCCCATGTATATTGGGAGAAAAGACTTAAAGATCTTAAACGTGCAAGAGACATCATAGCTCTTGGCGTCTCGTTACATATATATATATATATATATATATATATATATATAACAAATCTGGGTGCAAAGCTGATGACACTATCAGTGTTTCTATCCATTAACACAAAGGTGTTTCTAAAAAGTACTTTCACCAGTGTACTTGTCATCTGCTTTGTACACAGACTTGTTTTTGGATATATGTATATATATATATATATATTATATATTTTTATGTTGTTTGAATATATTACTCTCTAATTCTTTTCTCCGTTAACTAGCACCCACACAAGTCCGATCTCTACTTTACTCAACCTTTTCTTCTTGAACGCTTTTGGGAAGTTGTTGGTCGGCAGCCCTTTCGAAAACTTTTGTTTCCTTTCTTCTTTATGCGTTGCGTCTCGCGTCCCCCTGGCGCACGCTTACAAAGCTTCCGTTAATGGCCGAGTTTCTTGACCAGCTTAAGGTTATTGGGAAGAGACGATGGAGTTAGCGTCTAATGTGTGGAGTCATGCAAACAATCGCTCATTAATAGCTGAGACTAAAGATGTTTCCAAAGGCACTATCAATGTCTCATCCTTGCAGTCCGCCAGTGCTCATTGCATTGGGGAATAGACCTCTAGATCTTTCAGCTGGATCTAGAAGCTGCCATTCCCAACATTTGATTAAAAGGTACATTTTTTTTTTTTTGTGCCGTCACTTATTTTTCACCCTTTTTCAGGAACCGTTTTTGATGGGAGATCCTTGACCACCACAATTGGCTCTGAGGAACGTGTTTGTAACCTGGTCTTCACAGACCTTCCTTTCACTTGAATTAGTCTGTAGCGTCACGGAGATGACTTCTTGTTGGTGGGACATCGTGGATTTGTTTGGCAGCTCCTAGACCAGTCCACTAAACAATTCTGAAGTTTTTTTTTTCTTTGTATATTTTTTTTGGGGGGGGGGTTATACAGGACATGGAGGAATTTGATTGGAGGACTATACTTTGAAAATTAAAATATCTTTCTGGAGGATGTCCTTCTCATTGTCCTTGGGTTTTTTTTCTCTTCCATTTTGCGTTCTCCTTAATTAGGAAAGCCAGTGATGATTGGTGATTCCCCAGCGAGAGGCTTTGAAATAGTTACAGAGTATTTGTCCTGTAATTTGTTTGTGTGATTTACCTACATCGCCGAGCGTCTCATTAAACATCTCCAGGGAAATATCTGTGCTTTCAGTTGTTTATCGTCATTATTTATCGACATAAACATGGAAAGCCACCGGGATTTACTGGGACATCTGAATCTCACAGAGGTTGTGTGTTTTATGGTCACACTTACAGCTTCGAAGACCATTGATAATATCCACCCGAGAGCCCATCACTTAACAATCTCCTAAAACCAATTACAGTTTACATCTTTAGATATGTGTCCTATTAAATAAAAGTGCATGCTTGCTTCTTAAATGAATCCCCAGATATTATATATTGTTTTTTTTTTTTTTAGACTTAACTCTTTGTGTACTGTATGAAAGTTAATAAAGACTGTAAAAATGTACATTTCATTAGTCCCTGACCTTATCTTATATCTAGGATAGCCTTATACCTATCCCATGCATGCTTAAACTCCTTCACTGTATTAACCTCTACCAATTCTACTGGAAGACTATTCCATACATCCACTACCCTCTCAGTAATGTAATACTTTCATTATTCCCTGACCTTATCTTATATCTAGGATAGCCTTATACCTATCCCACGCATGCTTAAACTCCTTCACTGTATTAACCTCTACCACTTCTACTGGAAGACTATTCCATACATCCACTACCCTCTCAGTAAAGTAATACTTTCATTAGTCCCCGGCCTTATCTTATATCTAGGATAGCCTTATACCTATCCCACGCATGCTTAAACTCCTTCACTGTATTAACCTCTACCACTTCTACTGGAAGACTATTCCATACATCCACTACCCTCTCAGTAAAGTAATACTTTCATTAGTCCCTGGCCTTATCTTATATCTAGGATAGCCTTATACCTATCCCACGCATGCTTAAACTCCTTCACTGTATTAACCTCTACCACTTCTACTGGAAGACTATTCCATACATCCACTACCCTCTCAGTAAAGTAATACTTTCATTAGTCCCTGGCCTTATCTTATATCTAGGATAGCCTTATACCTATCCCATGCATGCTTAAACTCCTTCACTGTATTAACCTCTACCACTTCTACTGGAAGACTATTCCATGCATCCACTACCCTCTCAGTAATGTAATACTTTCATTAGTCCCTGGCCTTATCTTATATCTAGGATAGCCTTATACCTATCCCATGCATGCTTAAACTCCTTCACTGTATTAACCTCTACCACTTCTACTGGAAGACTATTCCATGCATCCACTACCCTCTCAGTAAAGTAATACTTTCATTAGTCCCTGGCCTTATCTTATATCTAGGATAGCCTTATACCTATCCCATGCATGCTTAAACTCCTTCACTGTATTAACCTCTACCACTTCTACTGGAAGACTATTCCATACATCAACTACCCTCTCAGTAAATTTATAATTCCTGATATTACTTTGAAGCCTTTGCCCGGCTAAAGTAGATTTGAATTAATCTTTTAATTTCATGTCTTAGGAAAGATCGTTGTAGATATGTTAAATTTAGATGCTTTAATGAAAGGCTACAAATAATGTACCTCATTAAGCCCCTTATTTTTGCCCCATATATTTCTATCAGGGGGCGGACATCTTTAGAATTTTGGGTCAGATGAAGGCAGATCGCACACAAGATTCTAAACAAAATGTCCGCTTCCTGAGCGAAACGGAGGGCTAAATAATGTACAATATTTGTAATATTTAAAATTCCTACACTTGATACAATTGTTCATTTAAACAGAAGTTGTTTTTGTGCCACTGTTGGTCTTTAAATTTCAAGCAAATATATGCAGAACAGTGATTTGAGATATGAAAATTAATTTTGAGGCTTAGTTGTGGCAATATTTTTTTGGGATCAAGGTTTTTGAATAAGCTGGACTGTTTTGGAGTGTGATAATTTGTGTCTAAACATGAATTCAAACATTATCATTTGTTCCCAGGCTGGGGAATCGTCTGGAGAACCAATTTTCTCATTGAATGTAACCTGGCAGCTACAGGGGTCATTCAAAGATCACCCCAAGTGTATGTCACATGACACACACTCTAAAAAGTATACCTTTTAAATCATGTTATTTTTAATTTATTTTGTTTTTGTTTTAATACACTGCAAATTTATGACACTTTGATAAATACTGAACATTCCAGTCTCCGTCTTAGAGCCGATTTAACGTCTTTATTTTTCAAGCTGTAAATTAGAGGGTTTAACATCGGGACAGCCGCTGTATTAAACAGAGCGAAAAGTTTGTTGGAGTCCAAATTGTCTGCCGACGTTGGCACCAAATACTGACTCCCCAGAGTCACGTACAGCAGGGTGACGACAGTGAGATGTGAGGAACATGTATAGAAGGCTTTACGCCTCCCGGAAGTGGACCGGATTTTTAAGATGGCATTAATAATAAAGACATAAGAGAAAAAGGTAAAAACAAAGGGGCAGGTGGACAGGAAGATGCCATTGATGAAAATAAAGAGTTCAAGGGCAGAAGTGCCGGTACAGGAAAGTCTCATTAGGGGAACAATGTCACAGAAGAAGTGGTTGATCACATTGGACTTGTAATGCTTCAAGCTCGCGAGAAAGACCAAGATTGGGAGAATCTGAGCACAACCCAAGGACCAGCAGACGGTGGCCAACAGAGAACAGGTTCTATAGTTCATGACTACCGGGTATCTCAAGGGGTTACAGATGGCCACATAACGGTCGTAACTCATGGCTGTCAAGACAAATAGCCCATCACACGAAAAGGATGAAAATAAATACATTTGTGTCATGCAGCCAAGAAACGTAACCATGTTGTTCCTTGTCGAGGCCATGACCAGGCTTTTATGTAACGTAATGGTGGAAGAAGACATGTCCAGGACGGAGAGGTTGCCCAGGAAGAAGTACATGGGAGTGTGGAGGTGAGGATCCAGGCAGACCAGGAGAAGAATGGTCAGGTTACCGGCAAGCACGATGAGATAGATGAGAAGAACCAGAAGGAAGATCGGAACCCGGAGCTCGGGGTCATCAGATATCCCTTTAATGATGAAATAGGTCACAGAGGTCTGATTTGTTCGATTCATGCACATTTTAATGCCCTGGAAAAAAAATAATAAACAATTTGAATTGTCAGCCTACACTAAATGGACAAAAGTATAAGGACACCTGGCCATTACACCAACAGGGACTTTTATCACATTGTCAGTGGAAGTTTAATCTTCAGCGATGGAATCAGCAGAGCATTAGCGACTTTTACACACCATGCCCCTCAGCACTCAGTGACCCCGCTCTGGGACTTTACGTGGCCTTCCGCTTCGTGGCTGAGTTGCTGCTGTTCCTAAACTCTTCCATTTTCCAATAATACTGTAAAGGTGGCACCAATCACAGTACCACACCTGAATGCACTGAGCTCTTCAGAAGGAGCCATTTTGATATCACAATTCTAATGGTTGAGGGGTCAGAAGGGGACTGGGCACATCTGGAGAGTTCCCCCTGCCAGGATAGCAAAACTGGCCCTTCATAATGCAAGTGAGAGTTTTTACAGATTCGACTCTGCATTATCCATGGCCAGCTGAGCTTTTCTAGAAGATAAACCCACCAGGTTGGCCCTGCACAATGTGTAGCTTAGTCAGTGAAATGCTTTAAAGAAAGAATACAAATAAATGATCTTATACGCTCTATGCTCTGTATAGCTCTATCAGTGGATTGACATGTTTAGAATCTTGGGTCAGATCAACAACATGTCCGCCCCCTGATAGAGCTATACGGAGCAAAGATTCTAAACATGTCCTCCTCCTGATATAGCTATACATAGCAAAAATTCTAAACAACATGTGCGCCCCTGATAGAGCTATACAGAGCAAAGATTCCAAACAACATGTCCGTCCCCTGATAGAGCTATACAGAGCAAAGATTCTAAACAACATGTCCGCCCCCTGATAGAGCTATACAGAGCAAAGATTCCAAACAACATGTCCGTCCCCTGATAGAGCTATACAGAGCAAAGATTCCATACAACATGACCGCCCCCTGATAGAGCTATACAGAGCAAAGATTCTAAACAACATGTCCGCCCCCTGATAGAGCTATACAGAGCAAAGATACCAAACAACATGTCCGTCCCCTGATAGAGCTATACAGAGCAAAGATTCTAAACATCATGTCCACCCCTGATAGAGCTATATAGAGCAAAGATTCTAAACAACATGTCCGGCCCCTGATAGAGCTATATAGAGCAAAGATTCTAAACAACATGTCCGGCCCCTGATAGAGCTATACAAGTAAAAAGGGTTCCATAAGATACTTTATTTGTATCATTCCTTAAAGCATTTATATTTGAAGTGTCTAAATGTGATCTGTCAATTAAACAAAGCTATTTTTTTAAGGCAATAGCATGGCTGGTATTTTTCTTTGGAAAAATGGTTGCACCCTTACCGTAGATAGATACAGCCCTCTAAATGAATCAGTGTGGGTTGTTTATAAAAATCTATTCTGGGACAGAGCTTGTTAACATGTCTTTTTACATACACGTAATGGAATCTAAAGACCTTTTGTCAAAGTGTAAGTGTACAACATCTGCCATGTCACATCTCACTCACCTGTTACTATGAATCAGCAGACCACACTGCTAAATAGAAACCTGTGTGTATTAAATCTAAATCTAGTTAGTGGTGACTGATGCAGGATTCATTTCTGTCTGGGCGTCCTCTATAACCAAAGACCATATCTGCCAGTAATCATTATCTGTGCTGTTATATATCTGCATTGCAGAATTGTCTGTTTTTGATTTTTTAAATATTTTTTTTTAATTAACCCCTGGTGTAAACAAGGCTCCCTTGGCTTTTAATTAACAGGAAAGAGCGATTGTATACTGGATTTAAAGTGTACACATCACAAAAAAAAAAAAAAATTGGCATCATTTATTAAAATGATGTGAAAAAAGTTTGCAAAAGGAGCAGTTCCACTTAGCTCTTAGATGCCCCCCCCCCCCCCCCAGTTGTTTCTGTACTAAAACAAGCACATTTCTCTGCCATCCTAGTGAAATGCACTTATTTTTGCTTTCCAAAAATGACCAGTACTCTGAAAATAATATGTGGTCACAACTGACTGCAGTGGTATCTGCGGTCTTGCAGATACCACTGCTCCATTAAGGGTACTGCTGCATAAAGATACACTTTGGAGCTGGAAGGAATGGTCACGTTTTTGAAGATGTGAATGTAAAATGACACTGTGCAGTACATACAGCAACGGGATTGCTTTGAAACTGTGTATGTCTAGCAGACGGTGTCATGTGGTGTAGCGTAACTCCGCCACATCATGTTCCAGGACAGTCTCGCCACAAGTTGGTTTCTGCCTCGTGCAAAGAAACATTTTGGGTGTAGTCGCTCTTCAGAGGTCACAAACTTATGCCAACCCAGCTGTTGGGAGACCATATCTCCCTTTTATTTCCCCACAAGCCCCCCATGGGAGATACAGGCCATCAACTGATGGAGAAACACAAATTGACACCCCCCAAGTTTCGAATCTGTACAGTCTATAATCCCCTTTACTGCTCAGTAAATGTGTAAATTATTACATTACAATGACAGCACACAGGACACTGATGTCTATCCCATGCTCTTTATTCATGTATGGTCAATGACATGTTATAGGACGAGCCTGTCTGGGGGTCTCCGAACACGCAATGGGTAGCGCCTTTCCACATCAGCTCCTTTCTTGTCAACCGTTTTCACCCTCTTGAGACCGATCTGGCGATCAGTCTGCATGGGGTGTGGACGTTCATCTCCTACTTTCCGAGCTCTCGCGGGTGATAGACTCCTCACCTTCTTTCGTTTTTTGTCCAGCGCATCGGTAGAAGACCTTGAGGACTTAGTTGGAGCGGTTTTCTTTTTGGGTGCTGGTTTCTCAACCTCTTTTCCTGTAGGCCGCTTCAGTACAGTTTGGGAGCTGCTTGATGCAGGAGCTCTTTTTACCACTGTTGGGCCTTTCTTGGGGTTTTGACTGGCTCCTTTCTCTGAAGGCCGCTGCGGCAATGTCTGGCCAATACTTTTCGCTGCCACTGCTGGAACTTTCACCGCAGGGTGTACTCTCTGAGGAAGCTTCACCGCAGGGTGGACTTTCTGAGGAAGCTTCACCACAGAGTGGACTTTCTGAGGGATGTTCACCGCAGGGTGGACTTTCTGAGGAACGTTCACAGAAGGGTGGACTTTCTGAGGAACGTTCACTGCATAGTGGACTTTCTGAGGAACGTTCACCGCAGAGTGGACTTTCTGAGGAACGTTCACCGCAGAGTGGACTTTTTGAGGAACGTTCACAGCAGTGTGGACTTTCTGAGGAACGTTCACTGTAGTGTGGACTTTCTGAGGAACGTTCACCGTAGTGTGGACTTTCTGAGGAAGCTTCACCGCAGGGTGGACTTTCAGAGGAAGTTTCACCGCAGGGGGGACTTTCTGAGGAACCTTCACCGCAGGGGGGACTTTCTGAGGAACCTTCACCACAGGGTGGACTTTCTGAGGAACCTGACTCTCCTCTCTTCCTAGAGGCCGTGGTGGCGGCAACATTTGGGTTGTACTCCTTGCAACATCTACTGGGGCAATTTTCTCTAAAGGTTTCCCTGGAGGGCACACGAGATTTGTTTGGGCAGAAATCGTTCCCATTTTATCGGGAGCACTTTTCTCCAGAGTTAGACCTTTCTTGGGGGCAATGCTGCCATCTTTCTCTTGGGGCCACTTGGGAAATGTTTGGATGGAACTTACTGCAGCCGTTGTTGGAACACCTTTCCCCAGAGGTTGGGCTCTTTGAGGAACTTGACTGAGCTCTTTCCCTGGAGGCCACTGCTGCAAAGTGTGGGTACAACTCTTGGAAGCATCTGCGTCTACTGCAGCTACTTCCCTTGTTGGTGGCTGTGGCTGATTCTGCTTTTCCATGGCTTGAGGAATAGTGGAACTAAAAGACAAGCAAATGCAATCATGTTAAACCACCAATCATTTTTTTTTTCATTGGGGGGGGGGGTTCAAAGTATAACATAAAATTGACAAAAAAATAAATTGCAAACTATGTTTGATGGGTAAGATGTTCCTTTTAGCTGATCCAATATTGTTAGCTATAGCAAAGATGTACTTTATTTGTATTCTTTCATTAAAGCATTTCTCTTTAAAATTCCTACAATTGACCCAAACTTTTTAGGAAAAAAACCCCGAAATAAACCATAACCTCTAGAAAGTGGTTTGGAGAATGAGCTTGCTCTCTAAAACCACGCACAAACAAAATAATTCTAGTACGATAATTCATTTAGAATTATTGACATTTTTTTTTCCGTTATCTATAAACCCCGCTTTTCATAGCTTTGCTCCTGCTCTCCTCACCTGGGTCTCATCGGAATTTGGGAAGATCCAGAAGGCCATTGGTTATTCATTTTAGCTCCGAGTCCAGGAGCAGATTTCGTGTCTTGCAAAATCTCAACTGCTCATCTGACCAGCTTCCAGGCAACTTTATAATCCTACACGTGTCATAAACCAGTGACACAGGCGGTGATGTCATAATGCATGTGTGTGTTTGTTTTTATTTCCCCTTGGTAACAGCCAGGGTTTCTGTGTTAATCTAGGACACAGTGATTTCTATTTAATATGTATATTTGATCAGAATCTGTGTGTTTTTCTAGCACGTAAAGGTTTTTGTAGAGAGGGGCTTGTGAGGTCCATAGATTATTTTTGTATTTTCCTTTAAAAACAGCACTCTGAACACTTTGAATTCCTATTTCCAAACCAAATCTCTATGTTCCTGTTCTATAATCTAGTGTCCCTTGTTTAATGGGCGTACCCGACTTCTCATCTAGATGGCACTTGGGTCTTGGGCAACTTTTGGCTCCTTCCCTAGGATCCGGACAGACTCCGAACCAACCATAAGCAAACTATACACTCTCCTGCCGCTTGTTTCATTCCGGATTAAAATATTATCCAGATTAAATATCATCTTTTATGAAGAACTATTCTTTCGGATTATGTCAGAATGGTAAACTGATGCGAGCTGTTTGGTACTGTGTCTTTATCTGGCTACATCAGTGTCTGGCTAACTATAAACTGCTCTCGGAGCTATATTCCTAGCTAAGTATATTACTGCACCATGTCTATACTAGTTTGTCTGAGCTGTGGAATTCGTCCATTCGTCCATTCATTCAATTCGGCCTTTAGGATTATAGCATTACAATACAATATCTAAAGTCGAATTTGAGTGAAATGTTGTTAAAATGGAGTCTATTGGGTCTATTAATTAAAAGTCGAATTGGGAAGTCGACCACTAAATTCGGATTTTAGTGAAATAGACTCACTTTATTCGAAATTAAGCCGAACTGCTGAATGTACGTATTCATCAGATCAGAGTCATAATTCATTTAGGATCAGGTTTCTTCTGCATAGTATAATGTTATGCAGAATAAAAACTAATCCAGTATGAATACTGAATGTCTGATTACTCTGTTCTGTGGAATTCGACAGTTAGGTCAATTCGAATTCGACTCTGTCACCTCTATTTCAGTTTATATATTGCTAATAGCACCAAAATAGAGGGGAAATAGTGTACAATACATTAACTTGAGACAAAATTTGAATTCGACATATCAGAGTGGCTGTCAGTATCCGAATGGACGAATGAATTTCGTTCATGTAGCATTCGTTCATTCGGATTTCGTTAGTTTTTCATTTTCGTTATTCGGACGAATGGACGAAAATGCTATTTTTGTCTGAAAACGAATGCACATGTCTACTATATACTGATGGGAACCATGCTGCACCCACCAATCCATGCCCAACTAGTTAAATACTAATGGGCTGTATTGTAATTCGTCTGTGTCTGGACAACTATATACTGATGGGAACAAAAGTTATCCTATACTATTAACTCCAATTACCTATCATGAGGTCTCTATTTGGAGTGAAATCCCTGTGGCTCCTTTGTTTTTTGTGGTTGAGGACATTTCAATCTTTTGACCCAAGCAGCACAATGTCTTGCCCTCCCTCACCCTTGGTAATAATCCTGTGGACCTCCATGAGGACTATCTTATTGCATAAAGTCTGCTTTCACATACAAATCCCTATTCCACCCCATGCCCTTGGACCTTCTCTCCCCCCGGCACCATGTTCCCAGTACTGTGTGTTTGCCAAGGACGTAACCTAAAAGGCGTGAGCAAAACCCCCAATAAACCTTTACGCCGTCAGAAATAACAGGATGAATCTAGTTTATATAGCGTTAAAAGTTTCTAATTGGGGAGGTTTACATGTTATACGGTTGATTACTGCTGCAAATTAAAGACAGAAACCTGATTGACAAGTCTTGATTCGTCCTTGGTAATACTTGTGAAAAGTCTTATAGATTAGAAGGATTAGAAATTTAAAAAAAAATAAAAAAAATCCCTGTTTTTACTTGATTTTGGGTGAAAATCATTCCGCAGGATCGTTGCATCCATCTACCTTCCAGTCTTTATTCCTTGTGGACTTTTTGGCAATTTTAAGATGGGTGAAGCCTTCAAATGTGACACCTGATGCTATTCCGCAGAGATGAACCCAGTGTTTAATAACATGCACATTTTAATTAGTAATTAAAGAGAAACTCTTTGTTAATGTGCATCAAGGGATTCATGTTTGTATTGAAGAGGTTAATTAACTAGACCTTGAAAAAGAGACTATAATTTTTTTTTTTTCTTATAATAGTTGAATTTTTGTAAATGTACAGAATCCATAACTGGCATCAAAGTTCCACTGGACCAATAATCTGACCTTTAATCTAAGGTGGTCTAACGGCCTACGTCTTAAAGCTGTACACGCACACTGATTGGCTCTTTAATCATCCTCTAGGGATGTCCGGAACAATAAGTACTGCGGGAGATTATAAAGCCTCAAGTGGGATTAGAGATCAGAGCAGAACAGACGGGGTACCTACAGGTAAGTGGGGGGCAAAAAGCTCTGCTGAGAAGTCATTATTACATATTTACTAAATTATGACAATAATCTAGTTAGAATGGATTTATTACCTTCTCACTGTGATGCCATCATTAAATCAAATTTCTATTATTATTACTTTGGTTGTTTTTCACCAAATTGCTTGCGACCAACTCTATAAAACATTATTAATCTGCCTGTGCAGTCCCTAATTTCATCCTTTTATGCTTTGATTATTCCATCCTTACAGACAAAAAGAAAAAATAACCTCATCTTGGAAATGTCATTGCAACACATGATGTTATTAGACTCTCTTGTTTTTTGATACGTTTTATAATTATTTGATATAAAAAGAGGCCTATTTATATCAAACGGTAAATAAACATTGTGTCTCTTTTCAGTTCCACGCTGGATGGGATCTCTTTTGCCAGGCTCTGTCTCTCTCTCTCTCTTTTTTCTGTAAATTTGGCTGTTTCTGATCTCCGGCAGGGTTAGGAGATTGCTGTCAGAGGTATGTTATTTTTATCACTGTCTGTGATACATAGTGTTTGTGGAGGGTTCTTCGTAGATACACATGGATAATATAAGTCGGGTGGTGAGAAGTAGTAGCCCAGGCTGATGTTATACAATATAGCTCTTTTCGGGGAGAGGCACCCACACTTCAGGGAGGGTGGGGAGTGAGAGAGGCAGAGAATAAAACCTGACTGACACATTGTAACACAAAGGTGTCAAACTGGTCTCTCTGTGTCCATGGGTGGATCAGTCTGACTCTATGGATTAAGACTATATATTATTTTCTGTTTGTTTGATGCCAGTGTCCTGCACTCTTTGGACCGTGTATCACTATTTGCTCTCAGCAGCATACTCTTACCCCCTTATAATAAATGCTAGTTTAGGGGAGTGCTTAAGCAAGCCCAAAAGGAAAGCAATCCCCTAAACTAGCATTTATTATAAGAGGAAGCTGCTGGAGACCAAATATTGATACAGAGTCCACAGAGATCAGCGGCATCAAACAAGTCACAAACTCACAATGCTAATTAATTAGCCCTGTGACTTGTGTGATGTGAATCGTTTGACGTCTTTGCACTGTATATATATTATATTATATCTTTTTAATGTGGATTATTTTCTGTTTTTTTTTGGAATTCATGGATTAGAATCTGCATTCACTACAAAGTGAACTACAAGGCGAGACTGCCAAGTGAACTGCCAAAATCAGGCATGAGTAGCAGAGCTGGAAAAGATGGGCATGCCAGAGAATTTTTCCAGTTCGGCTATCAATGCCTGTTGTTTCTTCCAGTTCATTTTTTTTTTTTTTTTTAAAGTGAATGGACTGCACTGACCAGGAAATCTCCCATGGCATTGCCTGCTAGAAAAAGGCAAGCTACCTGGGTCCCTATAATAATGATAAACAGCTTACTCCACTGTTTCTATTCTCTATGAACCAAGGTTAATTGACAACTGAACCGGGCAAAACTAACAGAGTTTGGGGAATGGATTTAAAAAGACTAGTAGGACCTTCTCACATTGTGAGGGCCGTACCAAAAAATCTGTTAGCACTTTTACTTGGGAAAAGCACTTAACTAATAATTTTTTTCTTTCAGAATCCACATGTAAGTCATGTGCACTAATACATCGAATCCCGCATTGGTGACATACTTTATCATTAAAGGGATATCTGACGACCCAGAGCTCCAGGTTCCGATCTTCCTTCTGGTTCTTCTCATCTATCTCCTCGCTCTTGGTGGTAACCTGACCATTCTTCTCCTGGTCTGCCTGGACCGTCACCTCCACACTCCCATGTACTTCTTCCTGGGCAACCTCTCCGTCCTGGACATGTCTTCCACCACTGTGACTCTTCACAAGGTTCTTATTGACTTCGTGTTTGGCCAAAACACGGTGTCCTTCAACTCCTGCATGACTCAAGTCTACATATTTGCGTCCTTAACCGCCCAGGAGCTCTTGATCCTGACGGCCATGGGGTACGATCGCTACGCGGCCATCTGTAACCCCTTGCATTATCACGTCGTCATGAACCCCACGTCTTGCGCGCTGTTGGCCATTGCTTGTTGGACGTTGGGATTTTTACAAATTATCCCACCTGTATTTTTGTTATCCAGATTCACGTGTTACTCATGCAATGAGATCAATCACTTCTTCTGTGACATGGTTCCCCTGATGAAGCTTTCCTGTAGCGACACCTCCCTCCTGCAGATCCTAAACCTCACTGAGGGACTCATCCTTTCGACTCTCACCCCTTTCTTTCTAACCTTCACCTCTTACGTCTTCATCATTTCGTCCATCATTAAACTCCCTTCCGGCGTCGGGAGGCACAAAGCCTTCTACACGTGCTCCTCACACCTCACCATCGTCATCATTCTCTACGTAATTCTCGTCTGCCAGTATGTCGTAACCCCTGCGACCAGTGCCTGGCAAGCCAATAAATTATTTTCTCTTTTTAACACAGCTGCTGTCCCCGTGCTGAATCCTCTCATTTACAGTTTCAACAATAAAGACGTGAAATTATCTCTCAGAAGGAAAATGAGGCGGCTGAAACGGATCCCAGGAATAGGGAATTAATTTATCGGAAAATTAATTAGAACCTAATTGTAGACTTTCGGCTTTTGTAGATTTTCAGACGTGATGGGGTGGAGAAGACGATCTATAAAGACGTTTTGACAGAAATCGGAAAATGTTGCACATTTAATAGCAATTAACTGTTTTTGGATAATAATTAAAACAATGCAATTTGCAAACTTACCGAGTTGATGTGTATTTATTTTTAGAAATTTCGCTGGGTCTGTCGGGGAGACTAGAGTGAGATTAAAGAGGAAATCAGCGGCTCATCTCTCTAAAAATAAGTGGTTGGTATCATTTTATGAGTAACACAGAAATATTGTATTCCAAGAAAAATAAAATGAATTTATAATGATAGAGTGTAGATAAAATACATCAATAGTGATATAGTGTAATTAAAATAAATATGTACTGATAGTGTAGATAAAATACATCAATAGTGATATAGTGTAAATAAAATAAATTAATAGTCATATAGTGTAATTAAAATAAATATGTACTGATAGTGTAGATAAAATACATTAATAGTCATATAGTGTAAATAAAATAAATATGTACTGATAGTGTAGATAAAATACATTAATAGTCATATAGTGTAAATAAAATAAATATACATTAATAGTCATATAGTGTAAATAAAATAAATATGTACTGATAGTGTAGATAAAATACATTAATAGTCAAATAGTGTAAATAAAATAAATATATAATGATAGAGTGTAGATAAAATACATTAATAGTCATATAGTGTAATTAAAATAAAATATGTACTGATAGTGTAGATAAAATACATTAATAGTGATATAGTGTAATTAAAATAAATATGTACTGATAGTGTAGATAAAATACATTAAGAGTGATATAGTGTAATTAAAATAAATATGTACTGATAGTGTAGATAAAATACATTACGAGTGATATAGTGTAATTAAAATAAATATGTACTGATAGTGTAGATAAAATACATTAATAGTCATATAGTGTAAATAAAATAAATATGTACTGATAGTGTAGATAAAATACATTAATAGTCATATAGTGTAATTAAAATAAATATGTACTGATAGTGTAGATAAAATACATTAATAGTCATATAGTGTAAATAAAATAAATGTACATCAATAGTGATATAGTGTAATTAAAATAAATATGTACTGATAGTGTAGATAAAATACATCAATAGTCACATAGTGTAAATAAAATAAATATGTACTGATAGTGTAGATAAAATACATCAATAGTCACATAGTGTAAATAAAATAAATATGTACTGATAGTGTAGATAAAATACATCAATAGTCACATAGTGTAAATAAAATAAATATATACTGATATAGTGTAGATAAAATAAATTTTTCCTTACACAATATCAATATAAATGTATAATGGTACAGTGAAAATCAATACATATATATATAAATAGTGCGTAGAAAACATATCTATATTGATACAGTGTCAGTAACATGTATTCTGATACAGTGTAGATAAATAAAATTGATAGTGTGTAGTAGACCAACATGTAACTTCAGAAAATCCCATTCCTTTCCCATTTAACAGTAAATCATTACCAAGGGAGTCTCCGATTTGCTCACCGGAGATTAATTAAACCTTTTCCACCTGCCTGGTCTCTGATATATATATTTGGCTTCGTACCGGGGGAGACAACGAGTTTTGGATTTTTAAGAAGAGGGGAGCAGGGAGGTCAGATTAAAAAAAAGTATATACAATATTAAAGAGAGGGTTTTTTTTTTTTGTAAATTATATTTTATTAAATTTTCAATTTTAAAACACAGAAAATACATAGAATGAAGAATAGAATATATATATATATATATTTTTTAAATAATCATTAATAGAGCAGCTAATATTCCAAGTGTTTTAGGCAGTCTCATGCACTGGAGATTTAAGGCCTCGTTATCGGTATGATTATTGATTTTAATTCTGTGGGGCAGAAGATTATACAGACGTAGAGAGAAGGCACAGTCCCACCAGACAGGTAAGAAGCATGATGTGTATACAGACTGAGAGGCCGCACAGTGCTTGGAAAGGTTACACGTTTCAATGGCCGCTACCCGTTCAGTTATTCGCCAAATGCAGCGAGCGGCAGGGTCATTGATCCGGTCAGTGCGGACCTTATAGTGTAAATATTGTGGGGCATTCGTTATCTGGGGTAAATTGAGGTCGGAAAAGACTTGAGTCCATTATTTTCCACCTTTCTCAGATTTCTGATCCAAATAACGGGTATTAATCGCTGCTTTCCAAGACTGCTTCAAATGGGGGTAAAAGACTGTAAAACCATTACTGTCTTGTAGTCTCTGTCATAACGGCTTTATTCACGAAAGAGAGAATTGCAGGGAATTGAGAAGGGAACTACAAACTTAAGGCCAAAGTAGCCGAGGTGGAAAAACATTCCAATTAAGCTGAATGGGAGACTTTATTTTTCAACTTGGCAACTTTTGCCTACTTTGATAAAGCTCATTGTGTTATAGTGTGTTAGGAATGACGTGTTGTGTTATGGTGTGTTAGGTGTGACGTGTTGTGTTACGGTGTGTTAGGTGTGACATGTTGTGTTATAGTGTATCAGTCCTGCCTGTCATCAGCTATTCACTAAATAATGACCTGAGAAAGGGTATTACACGTGACGTGTTACAGTGTGTTAGAAGTGACGTGTTACAGTATGTGAGAAGTGACGTGTTACAGTGTGTTAGAAGTGACATGTTACAGTGTGTTAGAAGTGACGTGTTACAGTGTGTTAGAAGTGACGTGTTACAGTGTGTTAGAAGTGACGTGTTACAGTGTGTTAGAAGTGACGTGTTAGTGTGTTAGAAGTGACGTGTTACAGTGTGTTAGATGTGACGTGTTACAGTGTGTTAGAAGTGACGTGTTACAGTGTGTTAGGCGTGACATGTTGTGTTACAGTGTGTTAGGCGTGACATGTTACAGTGTGTTAGGTGTGACGTGTTACAGTGTGTTAGAAGTGACGTGTTACAGTGTGTTAGGCGTAACATGTTGTGTTACAGTGTGTTAGGCGTGACGTGTTACAGTGTGTTAGGTGTGACATGTTGTGTTACAGTGTGTTAGGTGTGACATGTTGTGTTACAGTGTGTTAGGCATGACATGTGTTACAGTGTGTTAGGCGTGACGTGTTACGGAGTGTTAGGCGTGACATGTGTTACAGTGTGTTAGGCGTGACATGTTGTGTTACAGTGTGTTAGGTGTGACATGTTGTGTTACAGTGTGTTAGGCGTGACATGTTACAGTGTGTTAGGTGTGACGTGTTACAGTGTGTTAGGCGTGACATGTTACAGTGTGTTAGGTGTGACATGTTGTGTTACAGTGTGTTAGGCGTGACATGTTACAGTGTGTTAGGCGTGACGTGTTACAGTGTGTTAGGCGTGACATGTTACAGTGTGTTAGGTGTGACGTGTTACAGTGTGTTAGGTGTGACATGTTGTGTTACAGTGTGTTAGGTGTGACATGTTGTGTTACAGTGTGTTAGGCATGACATGTGTTACAGTGTGTTAGGCGTGACGTGTTACGGAGTGTTAGGCGTGACATGTGTTACAGTGTGTTAGGCGTGACATGTTGTGTTACAGTGTGTTAGGCGTGACGTTGTGTTACAGTGTGTTAGGCGTGACATGTTACAGTGTGTTAGGTGTGACGTGTTACAGTGTGTTAGGTGTGACATGTTGTGTTACAGTGTGTTAGGTGTGACATGTTGTGTTACAGTGTGTTAGGCGTGACATGTGTTACAGTGTGTTAGGTGTGACATGTTGTGTTACGGTGTGACATGTGTTACAGTGTGTCAGACGTGACATGTTGTGTTACAGTGTGTCAGGCGTGACATGTTGTGTTACAGTGTGTCAGGTGGGACATGTTGTGTTACAGTGTGTTAGGTGGGACATGTGTTACAGTGTGTTAGGCGTGACATGTTGTGTTACAGTGTGTCAGGCGTGACATGTTGTGTTACAGTGTGTTATGTGTGACATGTGTTACAGTGTGTTAGGTGTGACATGTGTTACAGTGTGTTAGGTGGGACATGTGTTACAGTGTGTTAGGTGGGACATGTGTTACAGTGTGTTATGTGTGACATGTGTTACAGTGTGTTAGGTGGGACATGTGTTACAGTGTGTTATGTGTGACATGTGTTACAGTGTGTTAGGTGTGACATGTGTTACAGTGTGTCAGGCGTGACATGTTGTGTTACAGTGTGTCAGGCGTGACATGTGTTACAGTGTGTCAGGCGTGACATGTTGTGTTACAGTGTGTTAGGTGGGACATGTGTTACAGTGTGTTAGGTGTGACATGTGTTACAGTGTGTCAGGTGTGACATGTTGTGTTACAGTGTGTCAGGTGTGACATGTTGTGTTACAGTGTGTCAGGCGTGACATGTTGTGTTACAGTGTGTTAGGCGTGACATGTTGTGTTACAGTGTGTTAGGCGTGACATGTTACAGTGTGTTAGGTGTGACGTGTTACAGTGTGTTAGGCGTGACATGTTACAGTGTGTTAGGTGTGACATGTTGTGTTACAGTGTGCTAGGCGTGACATGTTACAGTGTGTTAGGCGTGACGTGTTACAGTGTGTTAGGCGTGACATGTTACAGTGTGTTAGGTGTGACGTGTTACAGTGTGTTAGGTGTGACATGTTGTGTTACAGTGTGTTAGGTGTGACATGTTGTGTTACAGTGTGTTAGGCATGACATGTGTTACAGTGTGTTAGGCGTGACGTGTTACGGAGTGTTAGGCGTGACATGTGTTACAGTGTGTTAGGCGTGACATGTTGTGTTACAGTGTGTTAGGCGTGACATGTTGTGTTACAGTGTGTTAGGCGTGACATGTTACAGTGTGTTAGGTGTGACGTGTTACAGTGTGTTAGGTGTGACATGTTGTGTTACAGTGTGTTAGGTGTGACATGTTGTGTTACAGTGTGTTAGGCGTGACATGTGTTACAGTGTGTTAGGTGTGACATGTTGTGTTACGGTGTGACATGTGTTACAGTGTGTCAGACGTGACATGTTGTGTTACAGTGTGTCAGGCGTGACATGTTGTGTTACAGTGTGTCAGGTGGGACATGTTGTGTTACAGTGTGTTAGGTGGGACATGTGTTACAGTGTGTTAGGCGTGACATGTTACAGTGTGTTAGGTGTGACATGTTGTGTTACAGTGTGTTAGGCGTGACATGTTACAGTGTGTTAGGCGTGACGTGTTACAGTGTGTTAGGCGTGACATGTTACAGTGTGTTAGGTGTGACGTGTTACAGTGTGTTAGGTGTGACATGTTGTGTTACAGTGTGTTAGGTGTGACATGTTGTGTTACAGTGTGTTAGGCATGACATGTGTTACAGTGTGTTAGGCGTGACGTGTTACGGAGTGTTAGGCGTGACATGTGTTACAGTGTGTTAGGCGTGACATGTTGTGTTACAGTGTGTTAGGCGTGACGTGTTACAGTGTGTTAGGCGTGACATGTTACAGTGTGTTAGGTGTGACGTGTTACAGTGTGTTAGGTGTGACATGTTGTGTTACAGTGTGTTAGGTGTGACATGTTGTGTTACAGTGTGTTAGGCGTGACATGTGTTACAGTGTGTTAGGTGTGACATGTTGTGTTACGGTGTGACATGTGTTACAGTGTGTCAGACGTGACATGTTGTGTTACAGTGTGTCAGGCGTGACATGTTGTGTTACAGTGTGTCAGGTGGGACATGTTGTGTTACAGTGTGTTAGGTGGGACATGTGTTACAGTGTGTTAGGCGTGACATGTTGTGTTACAGTGTGTCAGGCGTGACATGTTGTGTTACAGTGTGTTATGTGTGACATGTGTTACAGTGTGTTAGGTGTGACATGTGTTACAGTGTGTTAGGTGGGACATGTGTTACAGTGTGTTAGGTGGGACATGTGTTACAGTGTGTTATGTGTGACATGTGTTACAGTGTGTTAGGTGGGACATGTGTTACAGTGTGTTATGTGTGACATGTGTTACAGTGTGTTAGGTGTGACATGTGTTACAGTGTGTCAGGCGTGACATGTTGTGTTACAGTGTGTCAGGCGTGACATGTGTTACAGTGTGTCAGGCGTGACATGTTGTGTTACAGTGTGTTAGGTGGGACATGTGTTACAGTGTGTTAGGTGTGACATGTGTTACAGTGTGTCAGGTGTGACATGTTGTGTTACAGTGTGTCAGGTGTGACATGTTGTGTTACAGTGTGTCAGGCGTGACATGTTGTGTTACAGTGTGTTAGGCGTGACATGTTGTGTTACAGTGTGTTAGGCGTGACATGTTACAGTGTGTTAGGTGTGACGTGTTACAGTGTGTTAGGCGTGACATGTTACAGTGTGTTAGGTGTGACATGTTGTGTTACAGTGTGTTAGGCGTGACATGTTACAGTGTGTTAGGCGTGACGTGTTACAGTGTGTTAGGCGTGACATGTTACAGTGTGTTAGGTGTGACGTGTTACAGTGTGTTAGGTGTGACATGTTGTGTTACAGTGTGTTAGGCGTGACATGTTGTGTTACAGTGTGTTAGGCATGACATGTGTTACAGTGTGTTAGGTGTGACATGTTGTGTTACAGTGTGTTAGGTGTGACATGTTGTGTTACAGTGTGTTAGGCATGACATGTGTTACAGTGTGTTAGGCGTAACGTGTTACGGAGTGTTAGGCGTGACATGTGTTACAGTGTGTTAGGCGTGACATGTTGTGTTACAGTGTGTTAGGCGTGACGTTGTGTTACAGTGTGTTAGGCGTGACATGTTACAGTGTGTTAGGTGTGACGTGTTACAGTGTGTTAGGTGTGACATGTTGTGTTACAGTGTTTTAGGTGTGACATGTTGTGTTACAGTGTGTTAGGCGTGACATGTGTTACAGTGTGTTAGGTGTGACATGTTGTGTTACGGTGTGACATGTGTTACAGTGTGTCAGACGTGACATGTTGTGTTACAGTGTGTCAGGCGTGACATGTTGTGTTACAGTGTGTCAGGTGGGACATGTTGTGTTACAGTGTGTTAGGTGGGACATGTGTTACAGTGTGTTAGGCGTGACATGTTGTGTTACAGTGTGTCAGGCGTGACATGTTGTGTTACAGTGTGTTATGTGTGACATGTGTTACAGTGTGTTAGGTGTGACATGTGTTACAGTGTGTTAGGTGGGACATGTGTTACAGTGTGTTATGTGTGACATGTGTTACAGTGTGTTAGGTGTGACATGTGTTACAGTGTGTCAGGCGTGACATGTTGTGTTACAGTGTGTCAGGCGTGACATGTGTTACAGTGTGTTAGGCGTGACATGTTACAGTGTGTTAGGTGTGACGTGTTACAGTGTGTTAGGTGTGACATGTTGTGTTACAGTGTGTTAGGTGTGACATGTTGTGTTACAGTGTGTTAGGCGTGACATGTGTTACAGTGTGTTAGGTGTGACATGTTGTGTTACGGTGTGACATGTGTTACAGTGTGTCAGACGTGACATGTTGTGTTACAGTGTGTCAGGCGTGACATGTTGTGTTACAGTGTGTCAGGTGGGACATGTTGTGTTACAGTGTGTTAGGTGGGACATGTGTTACAGTGTGTTAGGCGTGACATGTTGTGTTACAGTGTGTCAGGCGTGACATGTTGTGTTACAGTGTGTTATGTGTGACATGTGTTACAGTGTGTTAGGTGTGACATGTGTTACAGTGTGTTAGGTGGGACATGTGTTACAGTGTGTTAGGTGGGACATGTGTTACAGTGTGTTATGTGTGACATGTGTTACAGTGTGTTAGGTGGGACATGTGTTACAGTGTGTTATGTGTGACATGTGTTACAGTGTGTTAGGTGTGACATGTGTTACAGTGTGTCAGGCGTGACATGTTGTGTTACAGTGTGTCAGGCGTGACATGTGTTACAGTGTGTCAGGCGTGACATGTTGTGTTACAGTGTGTTAGGTGGGACATGTGTTACAGTGTGTTAGGTGTGACATGTGTTACAGTGTGTCAGGTGTGACATGTTGTGTTACAGTGTGTCAGGTGTGACATGTTGTGTTACAGTGTGTCAGGCGTGACATGTTGTGTTACAGTGTGTTAGGCGTGACATGTTGTGTTACAGTGTGTTAGGCGTGACATGTTACAGTGTGTTAGGTGTGACGTGTTACAGTGTGTTAGGCGTGACATGTTACAGTGTGTTAGGTGTGACATGTTGTGTTACAGTGTGTTAGGCGTGACATGTTACAGTGTGTTAGGCGTGACGTGTTACAGTGTGTTAGGCGTGACATGTTACAGTGTGTTAGGTGTGACGTGTTACAGTGTGTTAGGTGTGACATGTTGTGTTACAGTGTGTTAGGCGTGACATGTTGTGTTACAGTGTGTTAGGCATGACATGTGTTACAGTGTGTTAGGTGTGACATGTTGTGTTACAGTGTGTTAGGTGTGACATGTTGTGTTACAGTGTGTTAGGCATGACATGTGTTACAGTGTGTTAGGCGTGACGTGTTACGGAGTGTTAGGCGTGACATGTGTTACAGTGTGTTAGGCGTGACATGTTGTGTTACAGTGTGTTAGGCGTGACGTTGTGTTACAGTGTGTTAGGCGTGACATGTTACAGTGTGTTAGGTGTGACGTGTTACAGTGTGTTAGGTGTGACATGTTGTGTTACAGTGTGTTAGGTGTGACATGTTGTGTTACAGTGTGTTAGGCGTGACATGTGTTACAGTGTGTTAGGTGTGACATGTTGTGTTACGGTGTGACATGTGTTACAGTGTGTCAGACGTGACATGTTGTGTTACAGTGTGTCAGGCGTGACATGTTGTGTTACAGTGTGTCAGGTGGGACATGTTGTGTTACAGTGTGTTAGGTGGGACATGTGTTACAGTGTGTTAGGCGTGACATGTTGTGTTACAGTGTGTCAGGCGTGACATGTTGTGTTACAGTGTGTTATGTGTGACATGTGTTACAGTGTGTTAGGTGTGACATGTGTTACAGTGTGTTAGGTGGGACATGTGTTACAGTGTGTTATGTGTGACATGTGTTACAGTGTGTTAGGTGTGACATGTGTTACAGTGTGTCAGGCGTGACATGTTGTGTTACAGTGTGTCAGGCGTGACATGTGTTACAGTGTGTCAGGCGTGACATGTTGTGTTACAGTGTGTTAGGTGGGACATGTGTTACAGTGTGTTAGGTGTGACATGTGTTACAGTGTGTCAGGTGTGACATGTTGTGTTACAGTGTGTCAGGCGTGACATGTTGTGTTACAGTGTGTCAGGCGTGACATGTTGTGTTACAGTGTGTTAGGCGTGACATGTTGTGTTACAGTGTGTCAGGTGTGACATGTTGTGTTACAGTGTGTCAGGTGTGACATGTTGTGTTACAGTGTGTCAGGCGTGACATGTTGTGTTACAGTGTGTTAGGTGGGACATGTGTTACAGTGTGTTAGGTGTGACATGTGTTACAGTGTGTCAGGTGTGACATGTTGTGTTACAGTGTGTCAGGCGTGACATGTTGTGTTACAGTGTGTCAGGCGTGACATGTTGTGTTACAGTGTGTTAGGCGTGACATGTTGTGTTACAGTGTGTCAGGTGTGACATGTTGTGTTACAGTGTGTCAGGTGTGACATGTTGTGTTACAGTGTGTCAGGTGTGACATGTTGTGTTACAGTGTATCTTTGGATTTATTAGGTTATAAACTGATCTGCTAAATATTACATTGTGTCAATGTTTCATTTATCAAATTGTTTAACAGATTATAGAATTTATCAGAATTATTACAAAGTATATGACATCAGATATACAACTTAATATTAATAAAATACAGGTTTGTATTTACTTAGCTTAATCAATAATAACATGATATTAGTATCAAAAGATCTACCATAAGGTGGGCACACACATCCAACACACTGTGTGTGTTAGCGCTTCAGGGGAAAAAACAACTTAGTGGCCTATATTGCAATCTCACCAGGCCGGCCGCTATCTGAGACTGCTATTAGACCCCCTTTCTGTGCGCGCCATTTTTATAAAGCCCCTCCTCTGCTCGGTTATCTAGTAATTCCCCTAAATCAGAAGTGCCTGGGTGAATCCCAGATAATTCTGTGTCTTATTGTAACACATTGGAACATTTAAAGGGACACTAAACTTTTTTTTTTCACTCGTGCTTCTAATATAGAAGCACAAGTGAAAAGTTAGTTGTCCCTGGTATGAGGATGAACTGGCGAGTACTTTTTATAGTACTTTTGATAGTATACACCAGTGTATCCTCTGACCGACAGCTGCCATGCATAGGAAGCAAGCAGCCATCTGGTTGGCAACTGGCTGATCCCATGCAAAAACGAGGGTCTCTTTAAGGAAGTAAGGGTTAAAACAACGTTTAATTTTCCTTTAAGAAATATAGGAGTTTGTTTTTATATTATTAGTGGTGGTATATTTTATTGTGTCAAATTGGTTTGGTGCATGAGATTAAATTACCAAATACATTTCTGTTTTTTATAATTCATTTAATTTGTCTTGGTTTTTGGCTCTGTCTCTCTTCTAATAGTATCCATCGTGATATCCTTCATCCCGACGGTGACCTCTAAATGTCTTTCTTTGTTTAGATCAGTAAGGCCGTACAAATGAATCTTACACATCAGACCTCGGTGACGTATTTCATCATTAAAGGGATTTCCGACGATCCCGAGCTCAAATTACCGATCTTCCTTCTGGTTCTTCTCATCTATCTCCTCACTCTTGGTGGTAACATGACCATTCTTCTCCTGGTCTGCCTGGATCCTCACCTCCACACTCCCATGTTCTTCTTCCTGGCCAACTTGTCCATCTCGGATATGGCTTCCGTCACAGTCGCTCTACATAAAGTTCTTCTCATGTATATAGGTGGCGGTAACACAGTATCCTTCCTCGGATGCATGGCTCAGATGTACTTTTTTGGATCCTTGATTGGTCATGAGCTCTTGCTACTGACGGCCATGAGCTACGACCATTATGTGGCCATCTGTCACCCCTTGCTTTACCACAATATCATGAACCCTACAGTTTGTGGTTCTCTAGCTGTAGCCTGCTGGGCATTGGGCTTCTTACAAGTTGTGGCCCCTGTTACCATATTCTCAGGTTTCTCCTGTTACAGGTCCAATGAGATCAACCACTTCCTCTGTGACATTGTTCCCTTGTTGGAAGTTACCTGCAGTGACACTGCTGCGCTGGAGAAGTTAATTTTCATAAACGGGCTTTTCGTTATGACCCTACTGCCTTTTATCCTGACGCTCGTCTCTTATGTCTTCATCATTGCCGCTATTCTCAAGATCCGCACCAAGACTGGGAAGCGCAAAGCCTTCTACACTTGCTCCTCCCACCTCGCGGTCGTTGTCCTGCTCTATGTCATACTCGTTAACCAATACCTGACCCCAACCTCCCCTCGCAACGCCAACTCCAAAAAGTTCTTCTCCCTGTTCAACACGGCTGCCGTCCCCCTGCTAAACCCTCTGATTTACAGTTTGAAAAATGACCGCGTCAAGGCAGCCGCGAGGAGGAAACTCGGCTTCAAGACGACTCCATAAAGATCCAAAGAACGCGCGGTAACTAATGGAAGGAGTCTCGAACCTGCATGCCAGGGTTCTAAATCGGAATACTGTGCAGCCAATGAGATGCAGGGGAGAGATCTTTCACGGAATGGACCTGAGCTATGGTGGTGCGCTGTGAATGAACTCAACGAGTTACTGCTCAGTTTGATAAATAGTCACAAAGGTACAGCAAGAGATAGACGGATAAGAGATGGCATGCAAACTCGCCAATCTCCAACGTGACGCATTAGTAAAGGCAGCCCCCTCGATTCCATCTTCCAAAAAATATAGCTGCTTCCTGTGCAGTTTGTGCCAGACACAGCTTAGGAGATCCAGAAATAAAAGCCATATTCTAGATCTCTGCTTAGTCTGCTATAAAAGCAGTATGGCTGCCACCGGAAGCTGCAAGAATCAGACCCTAGGATATGAACTAGAATGTTTACAGCTGTGTCAGTAAGGATTAGACCTCACTTTAATGTACTGAAGCCATGTGAAGTACCTCGATTGTAAGCTCTGCAGGTTAAATATCTCTAATATTTGCATGTCTATGGTACGCATTGTAATGTCTGCACCTACTTCCCTTACTCTGCTTGGTAAGAGGTTTATAAATAAAAATATTCATTTATAATCGCCTTGTATATCATTCCATTTATATTTCGTATACAGCAGTTCCCATCAGAAAAATATATCCCCAGATCTAACTCAAGATGAGAGGGGCTGTTATAAAACACTAATTATATTAATATCTGTATATAGATAAATAGTTGCATTATGATATTATATTACATTACATTGTAACACACTCTACGGACTATACATAGAATCCCAGGAGAAACTCACCATAGTAAATTATCTTAGAAGAGCCGTCCTGGGCGCAATGCTTCAATTCATCCACCAGGGGGTGTAGCACAGACTCAGACTGAGTGACACTCACAGCGCCTGTGAGGACACAACTCACTAACAGAGAACGGTAACAGTCCTTTAAAGGGACCCTGTCACCTAAACATGGTTTATACTGCGAATGCAGAGAATAAAACATATCAAAATCAATTAGCAAAACTGCAGCAAATGGAGAGAGTAAGGGAAATATAGCCTTTCAATGTCCCCTGGGTCTGACATCACTTGTGGCTGGATATGCAAATTTCCCTTTGTAAAGTAATTCATTTGCATATCAAGCCACAAGCTGATGTCATAAGAAGGAGACACGCTGACATCACAGGTTTCTCTTAATCTGCAATTCAGCTGACACAATGTATAGATCATCTCCACTCACAGTATAAATAGGTGACAGATCCCCTTTAATCTAAGTCACATCATACAGGTGAAGATGGTCTGTTACCAACGCCAGGTGACTGCTGCTCAGTATAATGATCTCTCCTCATTACTAGAGAGGACCAGTGATGCTCTAGGATATTACATCACACTGGCCTTACACAAGCACCTAATATTGCAGTAGTGTGAGGCAGCGGCCGGCTGAGCATGATATGGCCACACATGCTAATTCTCCAATGTTTTCATCCCAGGTGTTGGGAATATTTGCAGTGTCTGGCTGTGGGCTGATCTTCTGATGGATTTGGGTAAATATGCTGGCAGAGCCCCCCATTCCTTTGTTTGTCTCTATAGATAGGAGGCGAACATGAGACAAGAGAGGATTACTTTACACCCCAGGAAAGCTTTACCAGTATTGTATGATTGGGGGTAGGACTCAAGGACCCCGGAATACGTCTGGAGGTCAAGATCAAAAGCCCAATGGTAGTGGAGACATGTTCTGTGGGGTCTTCACTGTTTGGCAGTCTGATGGGTGAGTCTGGTTTTGGCGGATGCCAACTGTAAAGTTTGTTGGAGAAGGGATACTGGTGGGGGGGGGGGGGGGGGGGGCTGTTTTTTAGGGGTTGGGCCCCTTTCTTCCAGTGAAGGGAAATCTTAGTGCTTCAGTATACCAAGACATTTTGGACAATGCTATGCTTCCAACTTTGTGGGATCAGTTTTGGGGCATGAATGGGCCCCAGTACACAAAGCAAGGTCCATAAAGACATAGTTGGGTGAGATTGGTGTGGAAGAACTTGACTGGTCCACACAGAGTCCTGAACTCAACCCCATCAAACACCTTTGGGGTGAACTGGAATGGAGATTGCAAACTGGGCCTTCTCATCCAACATTAGTATAAAACAACTAGGAAGTAATAGGAAAGAGCAGGGAGAGAGACACAAGGTGTCAACACTGTAGTAGAAGAAGGAGCACAGAACATGCTGAAGATTTATAGGTTGCTTGTTTCAGCACATTAGAGCAGGATAAAGGGTTCACGTCCGTAGGTTGTTCTGTGCCATCCTAAAACACTGGGCTCAAATGCCTGTAGGACAGCACAGAAAGTCCTGTACTTCAAAGCTCATGGATCACTTTGAGAGTCTGACAGGATAAGTGTTACTTCCGATTTAAGTTGTGAGGTCTCATGTTTTGGTCCCTTAGGAGCAATGCACTATTGGCAGTGAACCGGTTAATCCATCTTTTCCATGACTATACATTTGTTACCTCCCCCCTTGACTGTGGCATTTTACTAGCCAGGCAGAGGCACTTTTGGTTTCGTTTCCTGGACTCTCTGCTCTGTGCTCTGAGAAATGTTCTATAATGATGGACTGAGAGTTATATTACTACCATAAGATGGTCTCCTTTCCTACCAGACCTGCGGTGCAGTCCCCAGGTTATAATCCTTTATTAATTACTTAGAAGCACAGATCCAGACACAAAAAAATGGGACTTTCCAAGGATTCTGGTCTAGGACTGCTGATTCCTTTATGTTTATTTAATAATAATATTATTATTATTGTTACCTTTAAATTACCGGTAGATGCTGTTATCTTGATGAGGGCACCTGCCAGGGATTCCATTTGAAATCTCTCATTTAAAAAAGTCTTATTTGAAAAACAAAAAAACAACAACACATAACTGTATATATATATATATATATATATATATATATATAGTGCTTTTGAATTTTTCTCTTTTAGATTACATTTTTATTTTTTTAGAAGATCTTTAAAAGTCTGGGAACTTGCAATGACCCATTAAAACATAACAAAAGGACACAAGAATTGCATGATTCACATGGAAGGTGTGATTTAAAAATTCCTCCACCCACCGAGTTACATCCAAAATGGAACGTCTTGACACTTGGTGACCGGCCCACCCAAAGGGGTTTTCAGCAGGAAGAGGTGGGGATGTTCTTTTTACAACGAGACTGTGTTTTTATATAAGGATACTTCTTTCTCTAGTGTGACTTCTCCACCCTGGACACAAGACATCTCAGGTAAGTACCCGGCAAAAGATATGTGTATCATGCTCTTTATGGGACAATTCTGGGGTAAGGTTCTAAAAGTGATGTAATCATTGCTTTCCAACTGCACCACTTTTAGGGGCGTCATGTACTAAACAAGTGTAGTGGGGAAAAAGCAGGTAAAACATGAGTAAGGAGCAATTTGCGACTATTTGTAACATTCTGCGCTTGTTTCCCCTGATTTGCGCCTCTTCCGTATATATTTTTATTTAGCGTGCATTTTTCCGGTTGCGCTAATAAATTGCTATTAGATTTGCGCACGCTAAAGAGCTTTGCGAATATTTTGCGAAAAAATAATTCTTATTTGCGTGTGAAAATTACACCGGCTTTTAGCGAGCGCTATCAAGAGTGGTAGAAAAAATATTCGCAAACTGGCCTGTTTTTATTCGCAATTTGCCCGTATGTACTATTGGAGTGTTAAATGTTTAGTACAGTGCAATAGGAGCAAAGAGCAAAAATAGTTTTGCCCATAAAGTATATTTGCGTTATTTTAGTACGCGCCCCTCTTAGAGTTGAATCTTATAAATAGACCTCTGTGTCTGATTCTAACTCAGGACTTAAATCGGTGGATTTCTAACGTCCATGATCTCATTCTCCCTGTGAATGTGTAGCTTTCGATGACTAGAGTGGCTTTAATCTTTTTAGACGGCTTTTTTTTGCATTTCTGATTAATAGCCAAACACTTTTCCATGGCTAACAAGTATTGCTGCTACCTCCATGGCCGCAAGCCAGTTTCTTCCCAGCCTCTTTGGTGGGCCACTCCACCAAAAAGAAAATAAATGGGGACATCCCTGGCTTAATCCCTTCACGTCCTAATAATGACTTAACTTGTCATGCAGTGTAAGTGGCAGTGGGCTCCGTCCACACCCCCTACCGGCATGTCAGGGGTCCAGGGCTCTGCCTCCCAACCGAGGCATTATTTCCTGCAAGATAAAATAACATTAACCATTCCCATCCCTTGATGATCACAGTTTACTACTTTTATTATGTTTCGAAAGTAGGGGGTGGGGGCTCCATGGATCGGACTTGTTTGTCCAACACATATCTCAGACATTCAAACAACCATATCTAAGCAATAGAAAAATCACTCTGGTCTTTGACCCAGTTCAATCCCTGGTCCTATATGTTAAATCCTCCTCCCACCTGGCATGTTTTGTGTACACTATAAATTATCACGGGGTTTGTTGCTATACAGGGTTACCATGTTTAAAGGGGAAATTCCATCTCTTACAGCCCCCCAAAAGAGATCTGTTTATTCTTCAACACGTCCCATCGACTAAAGTGAAACAGAGTTATTGCTGTCGCTATAGTAACAACCCCGCCCATCTCTCCAAGCCCCGCCTTATCGGAATGTCAGTGAATTTAGCAGCCCCGCTGAAATTATCTTCATTGTAAAACATCAGGAGAACGGGAATATTTTAAAGGACCGACTGTCGCAAAAAATACCCCCAAACAAAAGAAAAGTTCTGTTTAATTGAAAGATTTGCATAAAGAGTAGACATTTTAAATAGAAAATAATACAAATAAAGTAACGTATTGAGTCCTTTTTGCTCTGTATAGCTCTATCAGTTGTTTAGAATCCGATCCAAGATGTCTGCCCCCTGATAGAGATATCTGGAACAAAGAGGGCCAACTAGGTGCTTTTCTTTTGTTTTCTTTCATTAAAGTATTTATATTTAGAATGCAGACACTTGATGCAATCTCTCAATTAAACTGAACTGTAGGAATGGCCTCTATAACTGAGCAGTTCCAAGTCCTCTTGTAGAACGTCTACAGACTGCCCAAAGCATGGCTTGGTAACATGAAATCCTTTGTCTATCTCAGAAATGATTCCCATGAGCCCTCAGATCTTCTACTCTCATTACGGCCCCAGACCTGACCCTCCTGCCACCCATCTGTGCTACGAGGTGTACCAGCGAGCAGCCCTCGTGGCATCTGGCCATCTGACCAACGGGGACAATGACCACGTGGAGGAGGTCTTCATCGGTGAGCGGTTTCAGGATGAGTGGAGAACCAGCACCATCGTCTGGTACATCTCATGGAGCCCCTGTGACAAGTGCATGGAGATTCCGCTGAGGACATTCCTGAAAGCCCACCCCAATGTCAAGCTTCATATAGTGTTTGCCAAGCGCTACCACATGACATCCGAGAGTAGAGTCCAGGATCTCCTCAATCAGGGGGCATTGCTGCGTGTAATGAGTCCATATGGTAAGTGCCCTAATTAAGTCCTTCACTGCGCAGTTCTTGGGTGGGAGTGATGAGAGTTGCAGCTTTAAAACAACTGAGAGGCCACATGTTATTTTGTATTAGATTGGAGTTCCAAAGGGCTTTGCATGCAAGGTCATCCAGTGCGAGCTAGGGGGAGAGACAATGTACCCTCCACCCAAAGAGGGGGGGGCTGTCATATACTTTCCATAAAATAGAAGCACTGTTGGGATCTAGCCCGGTCTATACTGCCCTAGTCATACCGGTAACACCCATACATGCCATTGTATGACATCACTGGCTGCACCCAAGTGTTTCAAACAGAGATGTTTTTTTTTTTTTTACTAGACCAAAAAAATTTGTGAACAGGCCAGCTTCCTTGGGGGCCAAGTGACCTTGAAGGCTGGAAGTTAGTGCTTTTGGAGTGATACCTGTACAGTCTGCCATGGCACACTGGGTGGAGATATAGAGGCCCATTACTTTGCCATAACTCCCAGAGTTTCAAATGGGCTAAAGGGGAACTTTTGTTTTTGGGGAAGTGGCTGCAGATGCAGCTTTGGGCAGTGTGACTTAATGGGATTAATTATTTCTATATATGTATAGCTTGGAGGAAAGATGCAACAGGGGGGATATGATATAAACATTTATATACATAAAGGGAATCAGCACAGTAACGGAGGAGAGTATATTTAAAAGAAGAACTAATGAAAGGATTACTTTACTGAGAGGGTAGTGGATGCATGGAATAGTCTTCCAGTAGAAGTGGTAGAGGTTAATACAGTGAAGGAGTTTAAGCATGCATGAGATAGGTATAAGGCTATCCTAGATATAAGATAAGGCCAGGGACTAATGAAAGTATTACATTACTGAGAGGGTAGTGGATGTATGGAATAGTCTTCCAGTAGAAGTGGTAGAAGTTAATACAGTGAAGGAGTTTAAGCATGCGTGGGATAAGTATAAGGTTATCCTAGATATAAGATAAGGCCATGGACTAATGAAAGTATTACATTACTGAGAGGGTAGTGGATGTATGGAATAGTCTTCCAGTAGAAGTTAATACAGTGAAGGAGTTTAAGCATGCGTGGGATAGGTATAAGGCTATCCCAGATTTAAGATAAGGCCAGGGACTAATGAAAGTATTACTTTATTCCATGCATCCACTACCCTCTCAGTAAAGTAATACTTTCATTTGTCCCTGGCCTTATCTTAAATCTGGGATAGCCTTATACCTATCCCACGCATGCTTAAACTCCTTCACTGTATTAACTTCTACTGGAAGACTATTCCATGCATCCACTACCCTCTCAGTAGTCTTCCAGTAGAAGTGGTAGAAGTTAATACAGTGAAGGAGTTTAAGCATGCATGGGATAGGTATAAGGCTATCCTAGATATAAGATAAGGCCAGGGACTAATGAAAGTATTACTTTACTGAGAGGGTAGTGGATGCATGGAATAGTCTTCCAGTAGAAGTGGTAGAGGTTAATACAGTGAAGGAGTTTAAGCATGCGTGGGATAGGTATAAGGCTATCCTAGATATAAGATAAGGCCAGGGACTAATGAAAGTATTACTTTACTGAGAGGGTAGTGGATGCATGGAATAACCTGCCAGTAGAAGTGGTAGAGGTTAATACAGTGAAGGAGTTTAAGCATGCATGGGATAGGTATAAGATAAGGTCAGGGACTAATGAAAGTATTACATTACTGAGAGGGTAGTGGATGCATGAAATAGTCTTCCAGTAGAAGTGGTAGAGGTTAATACAGTAAAGGAGTTTAAGCATGCATGGGATAGGTATAAGGCTATCCTAGATATAAGATAAGGCCAGGGACTAATGAAAGTATTACATTACTGAGAGGGTAGTGGATGTATGGAATAGTCTTCCAGTAGAAGTGGTAGAGGTTAATACAGTAAAGGAGTTTAAGCATGCATGGGATAGGTATAAGGCTATCCTAGATATAAGATACGACCAGGGACTAATGAAAGTATTACTTTACTGAGAGGGTAGTGGATGTATGGAATAGTCTTCCAGTAGAAGTGGTAGAGGTTAATACAGTGAAGGAGTTTAAGCATGCATGGGATAGGTATAAGGCTATCCTAGATATAAGATAAGGCCAGGGACTAATGAAAGTAATACATTACTGAGAGGGTAGTGGATGTATGGAATAGTCTTCCAGTAGAAGTGGTAGAGGTTAATACAGTGAAGGAGTTTAAGCATGCATGGGATAGGTATAAGGCTATCCTAGATATAAGATAAGGCCAGGGACTAATGAAAGTATTACATTACTGAGAGGGTAGTGGATGCATGGAATAGTCTTCCAGTAGAAGTAGTCAGATTTCTGGATGTACATGATCTATAATCCACTCTGCTTCGGTTCCAGATTTCCGTTGGTGTTGGAATCATTTTGTTGAGAACAAACAAAAAGGCTTCGTCCCCTGGGAGAATCTGAATGTTGATTATAATAAGACGGCTCGGTGGCTGATCAGTATTGCCACCAGGAGTTGGCGCTAGCGCTCCCTCTCTAACTGCACACTATACAGATGGAAGTGTCTCTCATTTTTATTTATTTTACAGTTGAATTTTAACCAAATATGTTTTATCCAATGTGTATAAATATAAGGGGAAGCCTTTACATTATAATAATAGAACATGAAACATGTAGGAGTAATTGAAATATGTTTTTGTAATGTAACCTATCTGCTCTGGATGAGGTTACGTGGGAGTCCAGCACCCATTACACACATCTAAACGGGAAGAAATTGAGCAGCCAATGATGAAAAGGTCGGGTGGTCTCTACGTCCCCCTTGGACGATCAGCTCGAAATATTTCACTTTTTCATATGGTTTAGTGAGGCACACTTACAGTACAGCCCATGTTTCTCATCACTGGAGCAGTTACTGCAATTCTATTTTGATAATATATTTTATTCTCTATATTCTCCATATGAACAATGGGTGGGTGACTCCACCTGAACATCACTGAATTGAAAGAATACAAAATAATGGACAAATGATCTATACATTGGGTTATCAAAATTGCAAGCAAAAAAAAAAAGTTAAATATAGGCTTTGGCGTCTCCTGCTAATGACATCACCTGTGGCTTGATATGCAAATGAACTACTTTTCAATGTAATTTGCATATCAAGCCACAAGGTGAGGTCATAAGCAAGAGACTTAATGTTTATTTAGCAAACTAACAGCAGATTGCTCAACAAGAAACGAGGCGCTGGTCTAACATACCGTATTCCGGAGAGGACAATGTAACCCGGTGATTAAACACCACGCTCCCGACCTCGGTTACTCAAGTAGCATATAAAGGAATGAATGAAAATCCCAAGCATAACATTTTATTAAGGAAAAAGTTTGTCAGCACAAGGCGCAGACCCTGGCACCAAGAACAGGTGTTAAAACAACTTCTTATTAATAATAAACCCTACGGTAAAGGATTATTCCCGCCACCCCACCCATGTGAATTAAAACCCTGGCGATTTCCTCCCCCTGCGCTGTTTTCTGCGAGATATTAATACCTGGGAGGATGAATGAACCGCGCCCTAAAAAAAAAAAAAAAAAAAAGACCCTGTCTCCCAAGTCCTGTTAATACTTTAAATATAGAGAATATATAATGCTGGTCTCTTGGTTATGACATCACTGGGTGGTTGCCTATGCAAATCAACTTTTTTTTTTCCCAATGGGAAGTGTGTTATTTGCATATCAAGCCACAAAAATTATGTCATACGCTGATCCCCAGCTTATGACATAATTTTTGTGGCTTGATATGCAAATAACATACTTCCCATTGAAAAAAAAAAAATAACCATTTAGTTAATATTGTAAACAATTTAATATTGTAACCAAAAAAGTAACCAATTACTTAATATTGTCCTGACGCCATTTTTCTACCGGCATAAGCACGCCGGTAGGAAAATGGCGTGAGGACAATATTAAGTTAATCACATGGCTGGAAGATCTCTTAATTCTATGCATTTGTTTACGATTGTGCCAACACAAGGTATAGATTATTTTTTGTATTTTCTATATTAATAGTATACATGTTTAGAGGTCCGTTTAACCCCTTAGTGACATGACTTTTTTGGCTTGTCCGACGCTTGGTGACATGGGCTGTTTTAACATTTCTGAGCAGTTTGTGTTTTGCTGTAATTTATTTCTGTCTCATTTAGGGTACCCGCACAAACTATATATCGTTTTTATCGTCATAAGAAGGGCTTTCTTTTGATACCATTATTTTGATAATAGCATATAATTTGATGTAAAAAAAATAATAAAATATGGCAAAAAAATTGAAAAAATTATTTTTTTATGACTTTTATTTGAAAAATCGTATACTCATGTACAAGAGACAACAAAAAAACACTGCTAAAAAGTTTCTAATATATGTCCTGAGTTCAGAAATAGCCCATGTTTTTATGTTTTTGTGCTTTTTTATTCATGTTACAGGGCCAGAACTATAAGTGGTGCAAAGCTATTTTAAAATCCCTTCTTTCAAAATTAGCGATAGTGACATTGTAACACTGATTTCTGTACTAAATCCATGAATGACCCCCAACATGTACATATTTTTGAAAACTAGACAACTCAGGGCATTTAACTTGGGGTATTTTGACACATTTCATGTAGCCATTTTACCACCAATCTATGCCAAAGTTTGCAGCAAAAAATCTTTTTTTTTAATTTTTCACATATATTGCAATTTAGGTAAACATTACCTTAAAATGTGAAGGGGTATTTCCAAATAACACCTCAATATGTGTTCAGCAACATCTCCTGAGTACAGGGATACCACCCATGCATAGGTTTGTTGGTTTGTTTTGGGGCTAAAAGGCCACATTTAGGGGGTGCGCCTTTTGGTTTTCCAACTTGGAATTCTGACATGCAGAAAACTTGTGCCCATGTCCCATTTGGGACATTTTTGAAGCCAGAAAGTGTATTCTACCCCACAAAACCATATATTTTTTTAAACTAGACACCCTAGGGTATTTCAAATGGTAGTATTTTAACACTTTCCATGCACTAATTATACTACCAGCCTATGTCAATGTTTTGGGTAGTAATTTTTTTTCACATACATTGAACTTTGGGCATGAATTCACAGATCCTGTTATATGTCAGTGCCAAACAACACCTCAATATGTGTTCAGCAACATCTCCTGAGTACAGGGATACCACCCATGTATAGGTTGGTTAGGTTATTTGGGGGTTAAAAGGCCACATTTGAGAGGTGCGCTTTTTGGTTTTCCAACTTGGAATTCTGACGTGCAGAAAACCTGCGCCCATGTCCCATTTGGGACATTTTTGAAGCCAAAAAGTGTATTCTATCCCACAAAACCATATATTTTTGAAAACTAGACACCCTAGGGTATTTCAAATGGTAGTATTTTAACACTTTCCATGCACTAATTATACTACCAGCCTATGTCAATGTTATGGATAGTAATTTTTTTTCACATACATAGTACTTTGGGCATGAATTCACAGATCCTGTTATATGTCAGTGCCAAACAACACCTCAATATGTGTTCAGCAACATCTCCTGAGTACAGGGATACCACCCATGTATAGGTTGGTTAGGTTATTTGGGGGTTAAAAGGCCACATTTGAGAGGTGCGCTTTTTGGTTTTCCAACTTGGAATTCTGACGTGCAGAAAACCTGCGCCCATGTCCCATTTGGGACATTTTTGAAGCCAAAAAGTGTATTCTACCCCACAAAACCATATATTTTTGAAAACTAGACACCCTAGGGTATTTCAAATGGTAGTATTTTAACACTTTTCATGCACTAATTCTACCACCAGCCTATGTCAATGTTATGGATAGTAATTTGTTTTTCACATTCATTGTACATCGGGCATGAATTCACAGATCCTATTATGTGTCAGTGCCAAACAACACCTTAATATGTGTTTAGCAACATCTCCTGAGTACAGGGATACCACCCATGTGTAGGTTAGTTAGATTATTTGGGGGCTAAAAGGCCACGTTTAGGGGGGGGGTGCATTTCCAACTTGGAATTTTGACATGTAGTCAGCCTGCGCCCATGTTCCATTTGGGACACTTTTGAAGCCTGTCAAAGTATTTTACCCCATAAAACCATATATTTTGGAAAACTAGACATCCTAGGGTATTTAAAATTGTGGTATTTTAACACTTTCCAAGTGCTAATTCTACCACCAACCTATGTCAAAGGGATGGGATGGCATTTTTTCCCCACACACATTGTAGTTCAGGCAGGAATTTTCAGATTCTGGTATTTGCCACTGCCAACCAACACCTCAATATGTGTTCAGCAACATCTCCTGAGTACAGGGATACCCCCCATGCATAGGTTTGTTGGTTTGTATTGGGTCTAAAATTCCACATTTAGGGGGTGCGCAATTCCAACCTGGAATTTTGACATGTAGTCAGCCTGCGCCCATGTTCCATTTGGAACATTTTTGAAGCCGTCCAATGAATTTTACCCCATCAAACCATATATTTTTGGAAAATAGACATCCTAAGGTATTTCAAATGGTGGTATTTTAATACTGTATAGGTACTAATTCTACCACCAGCCTTTGTAAAAGTTTGTGGTAGTACTTTTTTGGGAGTTTTTTTTCCCACATGCATTGTACTTCAGGCATGAATTCACAGATTCTGGTATATGTCACTGCCAAACAACAACCCAATATGTGTTCAGCAACATCTCCCGAGTACAGGGATAGCACCCATGCATAGGTTTGTTGGTTTGTTTTTGGCTAGAAGGCAACATTTGTGAGATGCGCATCTCAAAATTCCAACTTGGAATTTTGACATGTAGTCAACCTGCGTCCGTGTCCTTTATGGGATATATCTTTGAAGCCAGCCAATGTAATTTACCCCCACCAAACCATATATTTTTTTATCGGTAGACCCCCATCACTACTTGTGGCAAGGGCTCAGCAGCCACCGATACATCGCTAGATGATGTATCAGAAAGCTGAATAGGGTCAAAATCGAACCCTGAGTCCGCGGCCTCAGAATCAGTGCGTAAGCAGTGATCTCGAGCAAAGAAGGGGTTAATAGCTCTTAGAAGAGCCTATCTAGTACTGTAATACATTACAGTACAAATAAATTAATCCATAAAACAGTGCAGACAGCAAAACATACTGTTGCTGTGCAGGATTACTGCTTACACAGTGATGAATGGCAGGGAAGGGGTTAATACACAGTGAAAGACTTTCATAAAACCTGCTAATTTTATAAAATGTTATTTTATATCACTAATACTGATCTGTCTCTTTCCGTCACAAAAATGTAAGTGAGGAGAGGGAGGCAGATCAATATTTGTGAATATTGATCCGATTAATTTTGATCTGACCAGGGCGAATGGTGAGCTTAATTGAGAAATCACCAAACCGCCTTTGCCACTAATTCGCTGTTACTGATCGCTATGCGCTCAGGCAGCTTAAAAAAAAAAAACTCAAATATTTTTACTTTACATGTAATCCCCTAGCGGGTATGTGTAAAAAAAAAAAAAAAATATGCAGACAGATAAAAATTGCTTTGGCGTCAATATCATTGCGTAAGCAGTGATCGACGGCAAATAAGGGGTTAATAACTCTTAGAATAGCCTTTTTAGTACTGTAATAAATTACAGTACAAAAAAATTAACCCCTAAAAAATGCACAAACGGCAAAAATAAATGCGCTGATGTGCACGATCACTGCTTATGCAAGATCAGTGGCAGGGAAGGGGTTAAACGCAGGGAATTGCTTTAATAAATTTTTTTTTATTGTTTTATTATTTGTGTGTTGTGTATTTATTGTTTTTTTTAACTTTTACTTACTTTTAGAACTTTGATCTGTCTCTCTCCCTCACTAAAAAAAATGTGAGGAGAGGGAGACAGATCATAACTGGTCAGATCAATATAGAGTTAATATTGATCTGACCAGTCAGTGGGGATGTTCAGGAGAGCATCCCCACTGCCTGTCAGTGTGCCTGGCAGTCACTGATTGCCTCTGTGAAGAGGCAATCGTGTGACAGCCAGAGAGCACAGGAAGCAGGTACTTCCTGCCTCCTGTGCTCTTGCCCTTAGAAGGGCAGCGCCATCTTGGTCACTTAGTGACCAAGATCGTGCATTTTTTTTTTGTGTTTCTGATTGCCTCGACTTGCGAGGCAATCAGAAACACTTTCTGAGCATAGGAAGCGAAAGATTCGCTTCCTATGCTCATTTTTTAAATGCCCGCGTTTTAAAGGCACTGTGCCTTTAAAACCGGCATTTCGATCGCTCTCCGGAGCGATCGAAATGCCGACGGGCATTTTTTTTAGCATTGTACGATGCTTCCATACGGAAGCATCGTTACAATGCCCTTAGAGCACTGAAAGCGGAAAAACTCCGCTTTCAGTGCTCGTTTTGACACAGGACGGACTAGGTCCGTCCTGTGTCACTAACGCCTCGGCACACAGGACGGACCTAGTCCGTCCTGTGTCGCCAAGGGGTTAAGGCACTGACACTCAATTTGACAAGTAACAAAATAACGGATATCAGAAGTTTAGATTCAATGACGAAAAGAAAATCAAAACAAAAAACAAACTTGTTACTGTGGTACGGAGCCCAGCTCGCAAACCCACGCCCCAATTATTATAACCCGCACGGACACATCACCGACAATATTACATATAAAGGAATGTGCAAAATCGAAAACTCTAAAAGTGGAGCAGTCGCCGTGACGACCAACGGAAAGTTCCTGCTGATTGCTCCAGATTTACAAAGCTGCCCCAGAAAGTGGCGCCTGTGTTGGTCTCTGAATTGTTAAAAACCCCAGACAGAATAAAAGTGACCGGCATATAAATGTAGTGTTCTCTTTCACACCAAATGATCGTATTAGATTTTTCTCCCTTATCAAAAGGTTCAAATTACTTGGAGAGGGTTATTATACCCTTACAAATCCAGGTTACATTTATTCGATATGGGGTATCTCAGGCAGGAAGACCAGCTCCCAGGATTCATCCGACGCTGTCTCTTTCAAAATGACGACTCCATACGGCAGATAAAAAATATTAATTTTTTCCTGTTCCCATGGTGGGAGGATTGTACCCCCGCTTTGGACGTGCCTCGTCATCTAACGCACTGCCGCACTCCGCTCAACCACAAAGCCGTAGTTATACTGAGAACAGAAAGAGAGAGAGAAAAAAAGAGAGGAGTAGGGTAACGGTAAAAAAATATATACAAACAAAACAAATATAAACCCAGGTTTAGGTTATTTCATCCATAACGTTACCCACACTGAGGAGAGGAGAATGGCTAAGAATCACTGACCTCATTTTCAATCTCAGACAGAGTTTTGATGCGAAGATCTTGGAGGTTTGGGGAAGCCGCCTATAGAGCATAAAAAGGGAGAGGTAAATATCGGTGAGCTGAATTAGGTAGACATTGGCTAAAATCAGGTGCATAAAACCTCTCACTTCAATATTTAAAAAAAAAAAAAAAATTTAATAATTATTTAATCATTTTACACAGTTGAAAAGTGTGGTGAGCTAAGCTTATCCAGCCAAAATTTAAAGGACAAATGGTCTAAGTAAAACATGAGGTTCTGTTTAATTTAAAGATTGCATCAAGTGTAGTCAGTTCAAATAGAAATACTGTAATCCTTTAAAGATCATGGATCAATGATATGCGATTTAAATGGAACATTTACAGGTTACATGCCCGTGTCCTATTTGGGACATCTTTGAACATGGCCGTTCTGTTTAAAACAAATATGTGGTTTGATTTGGGGTAAAAGACACCCCAAGGTATTTCAAATGGTGGCATTTTAACACTTTCCATGTACTAATTAAACCACCCATCCTTTTGTTGAAGATGTGTGGAAGGCATTTTTTTTTTGAAATATATATATATTATTTTTTTTTTTTGGTAACTCCCGACCCAACACTAAGCCACTTATCCCAACCAATTGCCTACCTAATGGAAAAATAGATAAATAAATAAATCTGAGCAGAGCAATCCAAGCAACAGGACAGAACCTCAAAGATTAAATGAAATGAACACCATAAAGTACAAGATCTCTGATCGCAGTATACTACCTTGATCTGCAAGAGACGGGAAAGATTCAATTTTTTTTTGGACAACTTTCCCTCTCTGGAGCACTGTGTTGTACTGACCGTCGCTCTCTGTACCTCCTGATCACGGAGTATTGTGTCACCGATACTCACCGTAGGGTTTGAAACGCCTTTTTCGAACATGGGATGGATTGTAAAAGGGATTCCATCAATGGCTGGACAGAAAACAAACAAATAGGAGGCAATATTAACAACAAAAATGTAAAATAACAGCTATATGGATATTTGGAAAGCGGATTACCAGAGATGCCGTAGATGTTGGACGAATCATACATAGCGTTGGCTGGTTGGGATCTGCTGTTAAATCCGGCCAGTGGCTTCACTTCTGGCGGTTTAGGTTCAGAATCAGAGCTTCTAAAGAAAGAGAAACGTGTAACGTAAGGATGTGCGAATAATGACGACGTCGGTTAGTGCTAGTGCTTTTATTGTTCAGACGTCAGTACTTATATTATCTGTGTTTTTACATATGTGGCGGCAGGTAAGAATGGATAGAAATATAATATAGGATGATCAGTGAGGGATTCCTACCCTCCAGTCACTTCCCATGTGTCCTGCATCCTTCCTTAATCACTGCCCCCTCTCCCCCCACAGACCTGCGCTATGGAACATGAGGGCGATTTAAACCAAATACAATCCCGCGTTAAGACAGCAGGCTTTGCACCAGGTTAAATCCGGTACGAGAAGATACTCACGTTCCCTGGGCTGTGCTAGTCTGGTCCAGAGATAGTCCTCGGATTCCTGCAGAGAGGTTACGAGGTTTTGGGGTCGGTTTAAAGAGAGAGGTGTTCACTTTCTTGCACCAAATGGCCTGTCCGCTAATGTCGCTGCAGGAAGAGATAGAGGTAAGCGTTTCATTATAATCCCATCTAATGAGTTGGAGCTTAATACATGTAAGAGGGAAGTGAAGGGTGAATGAACTCAATTAAATGGAGAAGGGAATATGGCCAACGTAGCCAAGTTGGACATGTTGTTTAGAATCTTTGCTCTGTATAGCTCTATCGGGGCCGGACATGTTGTTTAGAATCTTTGCTCTGTATAGCTCTATCAGGGGGTGGACATGTTGTTTAGAATCTTTGCTCTGTATAGCTCTGTAGGGGTGGACATGTTGTTTAGAATCTTTGCTCTGTATAGCTCTATCCGGGGGTGGACATGTTGTTTAGAATCTTTGCTCTGTATAGCTCTGTAGGGGTGGACATGTTGTTTAGAATCTTTGCTCTGTATAGCTCTATCCGGGGGTGGACATGTTGTTTAGAATCTTTGCTTTGTATATTCTCTGTATTCGCTCCTGTGCATCAATACTTTTTTTAACATGACTGGAGGGGCGGCTGAGAGTGCCAGCTGAATGGGAGGAGGAGTGTAATACATACCCAATGCGTGTGTACGGCGCTCCAATCTGCTTGTTCTTAGTGGTCAGTTTGACTTCGCAGACCGCAAGCTCCGCACTGTTTATGGGAAGTAACTTCACACACAGTCGCTTCTTCTTAGATGCTGTAACCTCTGGCAAAATACACAGATACCGCGAATTACAGGACCGAACCAGCACTAGGGCAGTGTCTGATAGACAATGGCCGCCACAAAATTAAGTTCTGTTTAACTGAAAGATTACATCAAGTGTAGACATTTTATACATAGAAATGCTTTAATAAAAGAATACAAATCAAGTACCGTATTCAGCTTCTCTTTGCTCTGTATAGCTCTATCAGGGGGCGGACATGTTGTTTAGAATCTTTGCTCTGTATAGCTCTATCAGGGGCAGACATGTTGTTTAGAATCTTTGCTCTGTATAGCTCTATCAGGGGGCGGACATGTTGTTTAGAATCTTTGCTCTGTATAGCTCTATCAGGGGGCGGACATGATGTTTGGAATCTTTGCTCTGTATAGCTCTATCATGGGGCGGACATGTTGTTTAGAATCTTTGCTCTGTATAGCTCTATCAGGGGGCGGACATGATGTTTGGAATCTTTGCTCTGTATAGCTCTATCATGGGGCAGACATGTTGTTTAGAATCTTTGCTCTGTATAGCTCTATCAGGGGGCGGACATGTTGTTTAAAATCTTTGCTCTGCATAGCTCTATCAGGGGACGGACATGTTGTTTAGAATCTTTGCTCTGTATAGCTCTATCAGGGGGCAGATATGATGTTTGGAATCTTTGCTCTGTATAGCTCTATCAGGGGCAGACATGTTGTTAAGAATATTTTCTCTGTATAGCTCTATCAGGGGGCGGACATGTTGTTTAGAATCTTTGCTCTGTATAGCTGTATCAGGGGGAGGACATGTTGTTTAGAATCTTTGCTCTGTATAGCTCTATCAGGGGGCGGACATGTTGTTTAGAATCTTTGCTCTGTATAGTTCTATCAGGGGGCGGGCATGTTGTTTAGAATCTTGGGTCAAATGAGGGAAGATCTGACCCAAGATGTTCTCCCCCTGATAGAGCTGTACTGAGGACTCAATAAAATACTTTATTTGTATTATTTTATTATAACATTCAATCTCCTAATAAAACTTCTATTTGTGCCAAACGTTGTCTTTTAAAATGTACCAGGTCTTACTTGGATCTGTAAAGTCGCTGATATAGGCATATCCCACCGGAAGAGGGGTCTTCTCATTGACTAGAAGGATGTCTGTGACCACTTGTTCCAGACTCTATAATTGAAGAGAAGATGGTCGGGTATTGAGGGGCTGGGGGAATCCGGTGGGCAGAAGATAAACGTCAACGAATAACCTGGAGTAAGCAAATGACTGGAGGACAAAGAGGGGAGGCACAAACCAAAACAGGGTGTGGCAACAAGGGCTTGATGCGTATGAAGAAGGTGATTTGGGTGTAAACAGAAGGGCAGATGAGGAAGGAAGGACAGAAAGGTTACGTGAAGATAATCGAAGCTTACAGATAATAGCATAATTATCTGACTAATAGTCCAAAGCATGAATGACACATGTTTGAAGACATGATCAGAATGGGGCAGACTGCTGGTAACACGGGTCACAAACATGGAATGCACAGTGACCTTACGACAAGGAATGTCAGCCAGACATACAAACAAACAGACAAAGGGCAGTAATGTTTCATACCGCGTCACTCAAAGCAACACAACATATATAAACTGGAATCGGTCATCGGAAATATTATCCTTATCATGTTAAGGCAAAAAAAAACGCTACAGGTCATATTGTCCTGTGATTTGTCAGCAGGCACGGTGGGCACATTGCATCGTTCGCTATGTGTTGCATAAAACTGAAACAAATTTATCCTAAGTTATGATAAACTGCTGGTAGCAGATTTTTTTTTTTCCTCCCTAAAGAAAGAAAGAAGAAAAAAAAAAAAAAAAACTGTTTCTGTTTTCGGATAGGTGTTTATAAAATTGTGAGGTCCTTCCTAGGTGTCCACATGATAATAACAGAGGAGAATTGTTACCTCTGGTTCTGTGCTACTACATAAATATACAGCCGATTTCTGGTTAAATCCCTTCACAAAGTTAGCAGAGGCTCCCTCCACCGTAGCCACGATCTGTTAGGAAAAAGACATAACAATTAGAAAAGAAAAAATCTAATTAACCCACTTAAAGATCAGGGCTGCATCATGCCAGATCTGTCTCATCTCATATAAAAACGGGAAATTAAATGTAATACAGTTATTGCTGAGCTACTCTCCCGCCCATCTCTCTAAACCACTTCCTGGAATGTCACCGAATTTATTTCATTCATTTTTTTTTTATATATTTGTAATATTTTTCTTTTTCTTACTTTTATTTCTTCTTTTATTCTAGTTATATTCTTTTTCCTTTTCAATTCAGTTCGTTAGATTAAGCGATACTTTATTTTAAAATAAACATAACATAAAACACCTCATAATGGTTTTAGACTACCATACGTATATTTTTTTCCATTGAATTTTAGATTAAAAACAAACACACAGTAATCTTTTTATTTATTAGTTCACAAAATGTTTTGTTAGAAATGACAGGTATTTTCTAATATTATACTTTCTTAAGGTTAAATTAGATCCTTGTAACATGAGAGATATTCAAGGTAAGTGTGTATGTTTGCACACACACCCACCAGCTGAAGAAGTTCCTTACGAAACGTGTCCTGAAGGGTGTTCTATTGTTACTGTGTATGTGCAAGTAGTGTATACATTTTATACCTATTTTCAGTTACCTGGCCAGGTGAACAGCACTTTATTAACAGTGGGTAAGATTGTATTTATCATTTTAACCTATTGTTTTTCTTTTTTGTATTTTTATGTATATTTATATTTTCAGACTTTGTATTTATCCTGTCTTTATGTTCATGTGACCACTCACTTATATTTGTGTTTAGTGGTACTGGACCCTTATCTGGTATTTTTACTTATATATATGTTTTTATTTTGTGATCAGTAATAAATATCCTATTTCCTTTAATCATTTGTCTTGTTGTCTCTGGGGTATACTCTAGCGCTGTCTCTTCCTTTTTTAACCTTTAAGTTTGTATGTTTGTATAATAAAAGTATATTGCAAACGCTTGTGTTACTAAGTAATAAATAGATGGATATGTAGATATATATATATATATATACATACAACATTTGTATAAATATACTTGATTTGAAGCAACTGACATTGTAATATGAAAATGTTTATTTTGATATTTATAGTGTATATTATGTATTTTCCATAATTAATTAAAATGTATAATATAATATATTTACGATGGAATGTCACTGAAGCCTCTGTGAAATTATTTTCAGTGTAAAACTACAGGAGAGCTGGAAATTGGTTTAAATCAAAAATATAGAAACATGTACAACAGAAAATTAGCTCGGTGGAACTTCGATGTTCTCTATAACCTGGAAAGTGATTAAAGGGAATATTCTTACCATGATGTACCCTTTGGGGCAGGTAGATTGTCCTGATGCCCAGGCAAGGCCGGTGAGAGGTTTGGAAGCTTCCTCCATGTTTGGGAAAATAACTCCTATAAAAACATATCAATGAGAACAGATTACTTTTACCACTGGAAAGATGTATTACAGCCCCCCAGCAACAAACAACAAGGGATAAGACCATGATTTATTTATTATTCTATTTAAAAAGGCCAATGCCAAGTAGAGAATAATAAATATATATAACGATCTATAGAGAAGCAAAGCAATGGAGGATTTCTGCAGCAATAGTAACATCCCCGGGACTTGGAAACCAGAGCAATCACTCTGGTAATCAATTACCACTTTAATGGGGGCGAGGGTGACATGTCAGGGGTTGTGTAGGGGGGAAGGGGGTTATAGGCAGGAGCTGGGTATTTGGGGGGGAGAGGGGTTATTGGCAGGGGCTGTGTATTTGGGGGGAGAGGGGTTATTGGCAGGGGCTGTGTATTTGGGGGGAGGGGGGTTATAGGCAGGAGCTGGGTATTTGGGGGGAGAGGGGTTATTGGCAGGGGCTGTGTATTTGGGGGGAGGGGGGTTATTGGCAGGGGCTGAGTATTTGGGGGGAGAGGGGTTATTGGCAGGGGCTGTGTATTTGGGGGGAGAGGGGTTATTGGCAGGGGCTGTGTATTTGGGGGGAGAGGGGTTATTGGCAGGGGCTGAGTATTTGGGGGGAAAGGGGTTATTGGCAGGGGCTGAGTATTTGGGGGAAAAGGGGTTATTGGCAGGGGCTGTGTATTTGGGGGGAGGGGGGTTATTGGCAGGGGCTGAGTATTTGGGGGGAAAGGGGTTATTGGCAGGGGCTGAGTATTTGGGGGGAGAGGGGTTATTGGCAGGGGCTGAGTATTTGGGGGGAGAGGGGTTATTGGCAGGGGCTGTGTATTGGGGGGAGAGGGGTTATTGGCAGGGGCTGTGTATTTGGGGGGGAGAAGGGTTATTGGCAGGGGCTGAGTATTTGGGGGGAGAGGGGTTATTGGCAGGGGCTGAGTATTTGGGGGGAGAGGGGTTATTGGCAGGGGCTGAGTATTTGGGGGGAGAGGGGTTATTGGCAGGGGCTGAGTATTTGGGGGGAGAGGGGTTATTGGCAGGGGCTGATTATTTGGGGGGAGAGGGGTTATTGGGAGGGGCTGAGTATTTGGGGAGAGAGGGGTTATTGGCAGGGGCTGAGTATTTGGGGGGAGAGGGTTTATTGGCTGGGGCTGAGTATTTGGGGGGAGAGGGGTTATTGGCAGGGGCTGAGTATTTTGGGGGAGAGGGGTTATTGGCAGGGGCTGTGTATTTGGGGGGAGAGGGGTTATTGGCAGGGGCTGTGTATTTGGGGGGAGAGGGGTTATTGGCAGGGGCTGTGTATTTGGGGGGAGAGGGGTTATTGGCAGGGGCTTTGTATTTGGGGGAGAGGGGTTATTGGCAGGGGCTTTGTATTTGGGGGGAGAGGGGTTATTGGCAGAGGCTTTGTATTTGGGGGGAGAGGGGTTATTGGCAGGGGCTTTGTATTTGGGGGAGAGGGGTTATTGGCAGGGGCTTTGTATTTGGGGGGAGAGGGGTTATTGGCAGGGGCTTTGTATTTGGGGGAAGAGGGGTTATTGGCAGGGGCTTTGTATTTGGGGGGAGAGGGGTTATTGGCAGGGGCTGTGTATTTGGGGGGAGAGGGGTTATTGGCAGGGGCTTTGTATTTGGGGGGCGGGGGGTATTGGCAGGGGCTGTATATCGGGGGGTATTGGCAGGGGCTGTATATCGTGGAGGGGGGGTATTTGGGGTTATTGGCAGGGGCTGTATATCAGGGGGGTATTGCCAGGGGCAGTATATCGGGGGGGGGGGTATTTGAGGTTATTGGCACGGGCTGTATATCAGGGGGGTATTGCCAGGGGCAGTATATCGGGGAGGGGGGTATTTGGGGTTATTCTCAGGAGCTGTATATCAGGGGGTATTGCCAGGGGCAGTATATCGGGGGGTATTGGCAGGGGCAGTATATCGGGGGGTATTGGCAGGGGCAGTATATCGGGGGGGGTATTGGCAGGGGCAGTATATCGGGGGGGGGGTATTGCCAGGGGCAGTATATCGGGGGGGGTATTGGCACGGGCAGTATATCGGGGGGGGGGGGGGGTTTGCCAGGGGCAGTATATCGGGGGGGGGGTATTGCCAGGGCAGTATATCGGGGGGGGGGGGGGTATTGCCAGGGGCAGTATATCGGGGGGGGGGGGGTATTGCCAGGGGCAGTATATCGGGGGGGGGGGGTATTGCCAGGGGCAGTATATCGGGGGGGGGGGGGGTATTGCCAGGGGCAGCATATCGGGGGGGGGGGGTATTGCCAGGGGCAGTATATCGGGGGGGGGGGGGGTATTTGGGGTTATTACCAGGAGCTGTATATCGGGGGGGGGGGGGGTATTGCCAGGATCTGTATATAGGGGGGGGGGGGTATTGCCAGGGGCAGTATATCGGGGGGGGGGTATTGGCAGGGGCTGTGTATTTAGGGGGAGAGTGGTTATTGGCAGGGGCTGAGTATTTGGGGGGAGAGGGGTTATTGGCAGGGGCAGTATATCGGGGGGGGGGGGGATATTTGGGGTTATTACCAGGATCTGTATATCGGGGGGGGGGGGGGGGGTATTGCCAGGGGCAGTATATCGGGGGGGTAGTGGCAGGGGCTGTGTATTTGGGGGGAGAGTGGTTATTGGCAGGGGCTGAGTATTTGGGGGGAGAGGGGTTATTGGCAGGGGCAGTATATCGGGGGGGGGGGTATTTGGGGTTATTGCCAGGAGCTGTATATCGGGGGGGGGGGATAATTATTGGCAGGGGCAGTATATTGGGGGGTGGGGGGGTATTGGCAGGGGCAGTATATCGGGGGGGGGGGGGTATTGCCAGGCAGGGGCAGTATAATGGGGGGTTATTGCCAGGCAGGGGCAGTATAATGGGGGGTATTTAGGGTTATTGCCAGGCAGGGGCAGTATAATGGGGGGTATTTAGGGTTATTGCCAGGCAGGGGCAGTATAATGGGGGGGGGGGGTATTGGCAGGGGCAGTATAATGGGGGGGGGTATTGGCAGGGGCAGTATATCGGGGGGGGGGGGGTATTGGCAGGGGCAGTATATCGGGGGGGGGGGGTATTGGCAGGGGCAGTATATCGGGGGGGGGGGGGGTATTGCCAGGGGCAGTATATCGGGGGGGGGTATTGCCAGGGGCAGCATATCGGGGGGGGGGGGTTATTGCCAGGGGCAGAATATCGGAGGGGGGGGGGGTATTGCCAGGGGCAGTATATCGGGGGGGGGGGTATTGCCAGGGGCAGTATATGGGGGGGGGGGTATTTGGGGTTATTGCCAGGAGCTGTATATCGGGGGGGGGGGGGTTATTGCCAGGATCTGTATATCGGGGGGGGGGGGGGTATTGCCAGGGGCAGTATATCGGGGGGGTATTGGCAGGGGCTGTGTATTTGGGGGGAGAGTGGTTATTGGCAGGGGCTGAGTATTTGGGGGGAGAGGGGTTATTGGCAGGGGCAGTATATCGGGGGGGGGGTATTTGGGGTTATTGCCAGGAGCTGTATATCGGGGGGGGGGGGATAAGTATTGGCAGGGGCAGTATATTGGGGGGTGGGGGGGTATTGGCAGGGGCAGTATATCGGGGGGGGGTATTGCCAGGCAGGGGCAGTATAATGGGGGGTTATTGCCAGGCAGGGGCAGTATAATGGGGGGTATTTAGGGTTATTGCCAGGCAGGGGCAGTATAATGGGGGGTATTTAGGGTTATTGCCAGGCAGGGGCAGTATAATGGGGGGGGGGGGTATTGGCAGGGGCAGTATATCGGGGGGGGGGTATTGGCAGGGGCAGTATATCGGGCGGGGGTATTGCCAGGGGCAGTATATCGGGGGGGGGTATTGCCAGGGGCAGCATATCGGGGGGGGGGGGGGTATTGCCAGGGGCAGTATATCGGGGGGGGGGGGGGTATTGCCAGGGGCAGTATATGGGGGGGGGGTATTTGGGGTTATTGCCAGGAGCTGTATATGGGGGGGGGGGGGGGGTTATTGCCAGGATCTGTATATCGGGGGGGGGGGGGGGGGGTATTGCCAGGGGCAGTATATCGGGGGGGTATTGGCAGGGGCTGTGTATTTGGGGGGAGAGTGGTTATTGGCAGGGGCTGAGTATTTGGGGGGAGAGGGGTTATTGGCAGGGGCAGTATATCGGGGGGGGTATTTGGGGTTATTGAGGAGCTGTATATCGGGGGGGGATAAGTATTGGCAGGGGCAGTATATTGGGGGGGGGTGGGGGGGTATTGGCAGGGGCAGTATATCGGGGGGGTATTGCCAGACAGGGGCAGTATAATGGGGGGGTATTTAGGGTTATTGCCAGGCAGGGGCAGTATAATGGGGGGTATTTAGGGTTATTGCCAGGCAGGGGCAGTATAATGGGGGGTATTTAGGGTTATTGCCAGGCCGGGGCAGTATATCGGGGGGGGGGGTATTTGGGGTTATTGAGGAGCTGTATATCGGGGGGGGGGGATAAGTATTGGCAGGGGCAGTATATTGGGGGGTGGGGGGGTATTGGCAGGGGCAGTATATCGGGGGGGGGGGTATTGTCAGGCAGGGGCAGTATAATGGGGGGTATTTAGGGTTATTGCCAGGCAGGGGCAGTATATCAGGGGGGGGGGTTATTGCCAGGCAGGGGCAGTATATCAGGGGGGGGGGGTTTATTGCCAGGCAGGGTCAGTATATCAGGGGGGGGGGTGTTATTGCCAGGCAGGGGCAGTATATGGGGGGGTTATTGCCAGGCAGGGTCAGTATATCAGGGGGGGGGGTGTTATTGCCAGGCAGGGTCAGTATATCAGGGGGGGGGGTGTTATTGCCAGGCAGGGGCAGTATATCAGGGGGGGGGGGGTGTTATTGCCAGGCAGGGGCAGTATATGGGGGGGTTATTGCCAGGCAGGGTCAGTATATCAGGGGGGGGGGGGTGTTATTGCCAGGCAGGGGCAGTATATCAGGGGGGGGGGGGTGTTATTGCCAGGCAGGGGCAGTATATCAGGGGGGGTTATTGCCAGGCAGGGTCAGTATATCAGGGGGTGTTATTGCCAGGCAGGGTCAGTATATCAGGGGGGGGGGGTGTTATTGCCAGGCAGGGTCAGTATATCAGGGGGGGGGGGGTGTTATTGCCAGGCAGGGTCAGTATATCAGGGGGGGGGGGTGTTATTGCCAGGCAGGGGCAGTATATCAGGGGGGGGGGTGTTATTGCCAGGCAGGGTCAGTATATCAGGGGGGGGGGGGTGTTATTGCCAGGCAGGGGCAGTATATGGGGGGGTTATTGCCAGGCAGGGGCAGTATATCATGGGGGGGGGGGTTATTGCCAGGCAGGGTCAGTATATCAGGGGGGGGGGGGGGTGTGTTATTGCCAGGCAGGGGCAGTATATGGGGGGGTTATTGCCAGGCAGGGGCAGTATATCAGGGGGGGGGGGGGGTGTTATTGCCAGGCAGGGGCAGTATATCAGGGGGGGGGGGTGTGTTATTGCCAGGCAGGGGCAGTATATGGGGGGTTATTGCCAGGCAGGGGCAGTATATGGGGGGGTTATTGCCAGGCAGGGTCAGTATATCAGGGGGGGGGGGGTGTTATTGCCAGGCAGGGGGCAGTATATGGGGGGGTTATTGCCAGGCAGGGGCAGTATATGGGGGGTTATTGCCAGGCAGGGTCAGTATATGGGGGGTGTTATTGCCAGGCAGGGTCAGTATATCAGGGGGGGGGGGGGTGTTATTGCCAGGCAGGGGCAGTATATGGGGGGGTTATTGCCAGGCAGGGTCAGTATATGGGGGGGTTATTGCCAGGCAGGGGCAGTATATGGGGGGGTTATTGCCAGGCAGGGGCAGTATATGGGGGGTTATTGCCAGGCAGGGGCAGTATATCATGGGGGGGGGGGGTTATTGCCAGGCAGGGTCAGTATATCAGGGGGGGGGGGGTGTTATTGCCAGGCAGGGGCAGTATATGGGGGGGTTATTGCCAGGCAGGGGCAGTATATGGGGGGGTTATTGCCAGGCAGGGGCAGTATATGGGGGGTTATTGCCAGGCAGGGGCAGTATATCATGGGGGGGGGGGGTTATTGCCAGGCAGGGTCAGTATATCAGGGGGGGGGGGTGTTATTGCCAGGCAGGGGCAGTATATGGGGGGTTATTGCCAGGCAGGGTCAGTATATCAGGGGGGGGGGTGTTATTGCCAGGCAGGGGCAGTATATGGGGGGTTATTGCCAGGCAGGGGCAGTATATCATGGGGGGGGGGGGGGTTATTGCCAGGCAGGGTCAGTATATCAGGGGGGGGGGTGTTATTGCCAGGCAGGGGCAGTATATGGGGGGTTATTGCCAGGCAGGGTCAGTATATCAGGGGGGGGGGGTTATTGCCAGGCAGGGTCAGTATATCAGGGGGGGGGGGTTATTGCCAGGCAGGGTCAGTATATCAGGGGGGGGGGTTATTGCCAGGCAGGGTCAGTATATCAGGGGGGGGGGGTTATTGCCAGGCAGGGTCAGTATATCAGGGGGGGGGGTGTTATTGCCAGGCAGGGGCAGTATATGGGGGGGTTATTGCCAGGCAGGGGCAGTATATGGGGGGTTATTGCCAGGCAGGGGCAGTATATGGGGGGGTTATTGCCAGGCAGGGGCAGTATATGGGGGGGTTATTGCCAGGCAGGGGCAGTATATGGGGGGGTTATTGCCAGGCAGGGGCAGTATATGGGGGGGTTATTGCCAGGCAGGGGCAGTATATGGGGGGGTTATTGCCAGGCAGGGGCAGTATATGGGGGGGTTATTGCCAGGCAGGGGCAGTATATGGGGGGGTTATTGCCAGGCAGGGTCAGTCACTTACCTCAGTCTCCTCCGTGAGAAGTTGACTTCCTGCTCGGGGAAACTCACAGAGCAGGAAGGGAAACCTAATAATGACTACACCTCCCGTGAAGCTCTGCGCCGTCACGTGAGTGCCGGTCGGATCCGCGCCTGCGCAGTGTGCTAGAGGCTCTTCCTATAGAGCTAGTAAGCTGCATGCAAAGCCCCAGTGATGGAGCAGTGTGTGAGAGAGCCTCTGACACAGGGAAGGGGGAGCCTAGAATCTCCCACAGCATACTGTCTGCAGCTCAGGACAGATATCACTTAATGCTACTCATTATACTGACTTATAGATGACCCTGCCAGTAATGGAGCCTGCAAACCCCAGGCTGAATGCACTGCATTATACTCTCATTGCACAATGAGTGGACTTTTTTAGTGCCACATTAAGCAATGCTCATCTCATTCATATATAGCATAATTTAACAGACAATAAAACACACCTGCTCTACCCCCCACCCCCCTCCCTGGATCCCCCCCAGCAGCCCCCTCCCTGGATTCCCCCCAGCACCCCCCTCTCTGGCTCCCCCCTCCCCGCCTCCCCCCCAGCACCCAGGATCTGTTTCTGTAAAAATGAAAAGTGTCATTTAAATCTGAATAATGTATTTGGCATTAACTAAATGGGCATTGTGATTAGTATCTAACGTGACAGCCGCATAAGTTAAAGAATATTTATTACAACCAAATAATTCTGTTGTAAGGGTAGCAGCATTTACATCACCTCCATAGAGATAAACAGAATATAATACAGGCACCGCTGCATTGCATTATGGGAAACACAGACCTCACACCCCCACTATTGCATAGAGACCCTCATTGAATAATCTGATCAGTAGACGCGTCCTAGCTAAGGTCCACTTCTGAATTAAATAGAATTATGTGAGTTGGTGCTCGGATCAGCCGGCGTGCTTGACATAGAAGCATGGCGGCTGAGGGTCAGTATGTAAAATGGCGTGTATCTTATAAATCACATGCCATTTTATCCCCATACTAGGACTGCCCCTTTATTATTGGGTCCTTTAAATCCATCTTGCTGCATCCAAATTCCTGCAATGGATCTTAAAGTGGAGAGTCTTTTGCAGGCAGCCATCTTTAGCGTTTATTAAACATGGCGGAGGTTTTACAGAGCTGGTAATGGCGCCGAGCTTTCAAACTGTAATTAGGAATGACGCACTCATCTTGACCAATATGGCTATATTATTTTTATATACCCCTTTTATTACGTATTAATTCTATATCTTATATCTGATGATACAGTATTGCAGACATTGTTTGTGACCAAGAGGGAAATAAGTCTAGATCTAGGGAATACAAGCCAGCTAGAAATAGTAATCGATGAGGGATTTATCACCTTAACAAGTCCGTAGGGCTCTAACCTCATAGCAGACGCAATAGAATAAATAAAATAAATCCAGAGCTATCTGTGGTGCACAGGGGGTCCGGAGACTGGCTCTTTTACCAGGTATGTGGGTGCTGTGTACCTAGGACCTCCGGATATAGTAAAATTGGAATTGTTTTTTTTCCCCTTAAAGGACAGTTGCTGGCAAAAGATTATGTTCTGTTTAGTTATAAGATTGCTTGAAGTGTAGTCAAATAGAAATGCTTTAATGAAAAACAGATAAAGTAAACTTATTGAGCCCTCTCTGCTATATATAGCTGTAACGGGGGCAGACATTCCTATACCCAAGATTCTAAACAATATGTCTGCCCCCTGAAAGCAGGCTCAGAAAAGTAACTTTTTTTCTATTCTTTCATTAAAGTGTATCTATTTAAAATGCCTGCACTTTGAACAATCTGTCTTTTTTTGTCTTTTAAGAGTTCTGTGTTTAAGGGACCATCCCATGATTTCACTTAAACTGTTAATGTTCCAGCATAGTGTAGATTAATACGTACTAGTTTTTACAGCTGTAAGGAGGGTCTTACAAGCTGCCTGTGTTTAGATCTCTTTTCTAGTGTTTGTATTCTCAGATTGGATGTTTGTTATGGCATTCTATCAGCAGAGGTTTTTATATAGATGGCACAGACAAGTTATGCACTAAAAGGTGAGTTACCATGAGCATTTCATGTGTCTAATTGATCTATACATTGTGCAGTTCCAAACTTGGTGAGTCACGATGAGCATTTCATGTGTCTAATTGATCTATACATTGTGCAGTTCCAAACTTGGTGAGTTACCATGAGCATTTCATGTGTCTAATTGATCTATACATTGTGCAGTTCCAAACTTGGTGAGTCACGATGAGCATTTCATGTGTCTAATTGATCTATACATTGTGCAGTTCCAAACTTGGTGAGTTACGATGAGCATTTCATGTGTCTAATTGATCTATACATTGTGCAGTTCCAAACTTGGTGAGTCACGATGAGCATTTCATGTGTCTAATTGATCTATACATTGTGCAGTTCCAAACTTGGTGAGTCACGATGAGCATTTCATGTGTCTAATTGATCTATACATTGTGCAGTTCCAAACTTGGTGAGTCACGATGAGCATTTCATGTGTCTAATTGATCTATACATTGTGCAGTTCCAAACTCGGTGAGTCACGATGAACATTTCATGTGTCTAATTGATCTATACATTGTTCCAAACTTGGTGAGTTACGATGAGCATTTCATGTGTCTAATTGATCTATACATTGTTCCAAACTTGGTGAGTTCCTCCTACTATAAGTGCAGATATCCTTGTTTAATACATTGTTTAAACAGTGAGTTTTTAAAGCAGGAACTCTGCATATCCAGCTGGCCATAGAGGATGCAGAATAAAGTAAGTCACATCTTTAAAGAACTCTGTTTTAATTATGCATTAAGCAGGGCTGATGAATCTGCCCCTCACCAGTTTGCCCCTGCGCAGTGTAATCAGGGAGAGGGAATGTTCAGCTCTCCTTTTAGGATAATAATAATACAGCGCTCTGTGAGGGTAATGTGGTGTTTGTGGATAAATATTATCCTCGCCTTGACAGAGTGCTGAGCATCTTATTATTATTATTATATTGAGGGGCCGTGGTGGACCCTGCCCGTACACTGGCTCTTTGGTGCTGCTTGACCCCTTCTGTTGGTGCCACTCTCCTTTTAGTGACTAGCTATAGGTATTGACTGATTAGACCATCGTTTGCTGAATGCAAGAGATAAAATATAGTCTTGGGCATTCGTATTTAGACAAAAAAAATTTCGGAAAATAATTGTCTCTTTCATCCAAATTCCGAATCCGCATGTCATTGGTTCATTCGTACATTCAGATGATATTTACATAACACATAACACTCACTAATACACACAAACACACTCTCACACAAACACACTCACTAATACACACAAACACACTCTCACACAAACACACTCACTAATACACACAAACACACTCTCACACAAACACACTCACTAATACAAACAATGGTAAAATCAAGACGCTTGCACTCCTCTTTATCCGGTAAAAAAGTAGCAAATTTTTATTTTTACTGGATCAACCGATATGGCATAAAAATATATTAAACGTGGAGACACATACAGGATAAGGGGAAAAAAAGAAATCGCCTTACGCGTTACGTACCTAGTCTGATGACTGATGACTAAGTGCCGACTAGGTACGAAACGCGTAAGGCGATTTCTTTTTTTCCCCTTATCCTGTATGTGTCTCCACGTTTAATATATTTTTATGCCATATCGGTTGATCCAGTAAAAATAAAAATTTGCTACTTTTTTACCGGATAAAGAGGAGTGCAAGCGTCTTCGTTTTACCATTTTTTGTTACTATCTGGCTGTCTCCACAGCACGACGAAGCACCCACACACGGATTATAGTGCAAAGAAAATACTGCAACTCAACAGGTAGAGCCGGCTATTTCTCCCTTTTTTGGGGAGTTTTCGCTTTTATTTCATATACACTCACTAGTACACACACACATACTCTCACACAAACACTCACTAATATACACAAACACACTCTCACACAAACACACTCACTAATAATCACAAACACACTCTCATACACACTAATACACACACACATACTCTCACACAAACACACTCACTAATAATCACAAACACACTCTCATACACACTAATACACACACACACATACTCTCACACAAACACACTCACTAATAATCACAAACACACTCTCACACAAACACACTCACTAATACACACAAACATACTCTCATACACACTAATACACACACACATACTCTCACACAAACACTCACTAATACACACAAACACACTCTCACACAAACACACTCACTAATACACACAAACACACTCTCACACAAACACACTCACTAATAATCACAAACATACTCTCATACACACTAATACACACACACATACTCTCACACAAACACTCACTAATACACACAAACATACTCTCATACACACTAATACACACACACACATACTCTCACACAAACACACTCACTAATACACACTCACTAATACAAACACACTCACTAATACACACAAACATACTCTCATACACACTAATACACACACACATACTCTCACACAAACACACTCACTAATACACACACACATACTCTCACACAAACACACATACTCTCACACAAACACACTCACTAATACAAACACACATACTCTCACACAAACACACTCACTAATACACACTCACTAATACACACACACATACTCTCACACATACACACTCACTAATACACACTCACTAATACAAACACACATACTCTCACACAAACACACTCACTAATACACACTCACTAATACAAACACACTCACTAATACACACAAACATACTCTCACACAAACACACATACTCTCACACAAACACACATACTCTCACACAAACACACATACTCTCACACAAACACACTCACTAATACACACACACATACTCTCACACAAACACACATACTCTCACACAAACACACATACTCTCACACATACACACTCACTAATACACACACACATACTCTCACACAAACACACATACTCTCACACATACACACATACTCTCACACAAACACACATACTCTCACACATACACACATACTCTCACACAAACACACATACTCTCACACATACACACTCACTAATACACACACACATACTCTCACACAAACACACATACTCTCACACAAACACACATACTCTCACACATACACACTCACTAATACACACACACATACTCTCACACAAACACACATACTCTCACACATACACACATACTCTCACACAAACACACATACTCTCACACATACACACTCACTAATACACCTAACCTTTACTTAGACTTGGGCATTCCTTTTTTGAACTTCCGAAATTAAATAATATCCAAATTGTATCCGAAAACGAATGCGTCAGTGAATGAAATTCCATTCAGATGAACCCGAATGCAATCAGACAAAATGAAAATATCTAGACGGTACTTATTTCTGCATAGGATAATAAATGATGTGGTAATTCAGCCCCTTTATGAAAAGTAAACCCCCAGGACATGTCAGGATGAGAGAAAGTATACAGGTGAAGGTAATACCTCTGTACAGAGACCTGTGTTGCATTGATGACGAGGAAGAATGATTTCACCTGCATTCTCCACCCTTCTTATTCTGATATCATCGCGCTTGGTTTGACTGGCCCACGAACTACTGCTGCAAATAGTTCATTTGCATATCAAGCCACAAGGTGATGTCATAAGCAGGAGCCGGCACAGACACATTTAAAACACATATATTCTCTTTATCTGTGCAATTCTGCTATCACAATATATGGATCATTTTTTCATTTTCTTTTTTTGTATTCTCTACATTTCGCAGTATAACCAATGGTCCGGTTACTGAATTCCTTTATAAATGCAATGACTGTGTGATTACCCTTGGGATGCTCTTGGAATTAGGTCTTTGTGAAGTTGATTGGTGTGTGTTTTATCTCCCCCCGTGTGTAGGCTCTGTAAGGCGATGCCACCCGACAATAACCAGTCGTCTCCGACATATTTCACAATTAAAGGGATTTCCAGTTTGCCCGGGTTGCAAGCTCCCATCTTCGTGCTGGTATTAGTGGTCTATATCTTCATCTTTGCCGGGAACCTTACCATCGCGCTGTTGGTCTGTCTGGACCAGAATCTCCACACCCCCATGTATTTTTTCCTGTGCAACCTTTCGTTGCTGGATATATTCTACGTCACCGTCGCTCTGCACAAGATCCTGGATGCTTTCGTATCAGGTGATAACCGGGTCTCGTTCCCCGCCTGCTTTGCGCAGATGTACTTTTACATGTCCTTCGGGGGCTCTGAGGTTGCTCTCCTCACTATCATGAGTTACGACCGCTACGTGGCGGTCTGTAATCCTCTGCGTTACCGCTCTATCATACATCCGACGCTCTGCATCCTTCTCATCGCTCTATCTTGGCTTCTGGGATTTGCTCAGCCACTGCCGTTCATCCATCACATGCTCCACATTACTTGTTTCGACTCCAGCAAGATCAACCACTTCTTTTGCGAGTTGCTGGCCATCATGAGGCTGACTTGCACCAGCACCTCCCTCCTAGAACTGATAATCCGCATTGAGTCAGTATTTACCGGCTTCACGCCTGTCTCGCTCACCTTCCTGTCTTACATGTTCATCATTCGGTCCATACTGCGCATTCGTTCCACCTCTGGCAGACGCAAAGCCTTCTACACGTGCTCCTCACATCTGACGGTGGTCCTTCTCTTTTACCTGACCCTGTTTTGTTTGTACCTTAGACCCATCTCTGTGACCTCCCTGGAAGCAGACAAGCTGGCCTCTCTCCTGTACACAGCTGTGGTCCCCGTTCTCAACCCACTGATCTACAGCTTGAAAAATAAGGAGGTCAAATCGTCTTGGGCAAGAACCTTCAAGCAGATTAAGATGCTCTTTTGATGGACATCATCTTGTTATTGTGCTGGGCTTATAATGCCACGTGTGTGCTAGATCACAGGGACTAAAACATGTTGTGCCTTGTTCTGTAAAGTTAAATGCTAATTATTTAATGTCATTGCCGCAGAATCTCACTGGTTGCAGAGGTTTGTGGGGCACCATACTTTTGGAGTCAATACGGGAGATTATTCTGTGGCTGGATCTCCCTCCCTAATTAGGCTACCATTGCCGAATTTCTGACATTTATCTGGGGAATCGAACTTAAAAACGTAGAAGAATTTAACTTAACATAGGTAAAATAAAAATAAAAATATCATATACAATTTTAATATCTTAATATTAAATATTATAATAGTCAACATAATTTTGGTGTTGCTACGCGGTGAAACGCGTAGGCTTACAATCGTTATTTAAAGCCTCTTTGGGCCTGTTCAAATACTGTACACAAAACCTAGCCCTTCTTCTTTTTCTTTTTTTTTTTATATGTAAGCTTGTCTGCAAAATGTATCTGTTTTTCTGTTTTCATTTATCATTCAGAAATCTTGCTTTTCCAGGCATTAGATACCAGAACCAGGCAGTGTATTAAAGTCTAAAATAATCTCAAACAATTTGGGCAGTTTCATAATAGCACCCAGCATTATTCAAAAGCAGTGCATCATTATGTTTGATAAGACACGTGGATGGTTTTTCAGTCTGTTTGTACCAAGGATGCTTCATTCAAGTACATGTCTGGTTTAGTCTCGTTTGCTTTAATCATATTACTTTATCTTGAATTTGTATTTTTTTGGCACAGCAGATAAAAAAAAAAACATTTCGGCCCATTTAGTCTGCCCAATTTCTACATAAAAAAAAATAAATGCAAATAATCTGAACACTCCCCATGCATGCTTAAACTCCTTCACTATATTAACCTCTACCACTTCTACCGGAAGACCATTCCATACATCCACTGCCCTCTCAGTAATGTAATACTTTCATTAGTCCCTGGCCTTATCTTATATCTAGGATAGCCTTATACCTATCCCATGCATGCTTAAACTTCTTCAATGTATTAACCGCTACCACTTCTACTGGAAGACTATTCCATGCATCCACTACCCTCTCAGTTATGTAATACTTTTATTAGTCCCTGGCCTTATCTTATATCTAGGATAGCCTTATACCTATCCCATGCATGCTTAAACTCCTTCACTGTATTAACCTCTACCACTTCTACTGGAAGACTATTCCATACATCCACTACCCTCTCAGTAAAGTAATACTTTCATTAGTCCCTGGCCTTATCTTATATCTAGGATAGCCTTATACCTATCCCATGCATGCTTAAACTCCTTCACTGTATTAACCTCTACCACTTCTACTGGAAGCCTATCCCATACATCCACTACCCTCTCAGTAATGTAATACTTCCATTAGTCCCTGGCCTTATCTTATATGTAGGATAGCCTTATACCTATCCCATGCATGCTTAAACTCCTTCACTGTATTAACCTCTACCACTTCTACTGGAAGACTATTCCATCCATCCACTACCCTCTCAGTAAAGTAATACTTTCATTAGTCCCTGGCCTTATCTTATATCTATGATAGCCTTATACCTATCCCATGCATGCTTAAACTCCTTCACTGTATTAACCTCTACCACTTCTGCTGGAAGGCTATTCCATGCATTCACTTCCCTCTCAGTAATGTAATACTTTCATTAGTCCCTGGCCTTATCTTATATCTAGGATAGCCTTATACCTATCCCATGCATGCTTAAACTCCTTCACTGTATTAACCTCTACCACTTCTACTGGAAGACTATTCCATACATCCACTACCCTCTCAGTAAAGTAATACTTTCATTAGTCCCTGGCCTTATCTTATATCTAGGATAGCCTTATACCTATCCCATGCATGCTTAAACTCCTTCACTGTATTAACCTCTACCACTTCTACTGGAAGCCTATCCCATACATCCACTACCCTCTCAGTAATGTAATACTTCCATTAGTCCCTGGCCTTATCTTATATGTAGGATAGCCTTATACCTATCCCATGCATGCTTAAACTCCTTCACTGTATTAACCTCTACCACTTCTACTGGAAGACTATTCCATCCATCCACTACCCTCTCAGTAAAGTAATACTTTCATTAGTCCCTGGCCTTATCTTATATCTATGATAGCCTTATACCTATCCCATGCATGCTTAAACTCCTTCACTGTATTAACCTCTACCACTTCTGCTGGAAGGCTATTCCATGCATTCACTACCCTCTCAGTAATGTAATACTTTCATTAGTCCCTGGCCTTATCTTATATCTAGGATAGCCTTATACCTATCCCATGCATGCGTAAACTCCTTCACTGTATTAACCTCTACCACTTCTACTGGAAGACTATTCCATACATCCACTACCCTCTCAGTAATGTAATACTTTCATTAGTCCCTGACCTTATCTTATATCTAGGATAGCCTTATACCTATCCCACGCATGCTTAAACTCCCTCACTGTATTTACCTCTACCACTTCTACTGGAAGACTATTCCATGCATCCACTACCCTCTCAGTAAAGTAATACTTTCATTAGTCCCTGGCCTTATCTTATATCTAGGATAGCCTTATACCTATCCCATGCATGCTTAAACTCCTTCACTGTATTAACCTCTACCACTTCTGCTGGAAGGTTATTCCATGCATCCACTACCCTCTCAGTAAAGTGATGCCTGATATTAGTTTTAAACATTTGGTCTTCAAATTTACCAAGCATTGTTCTGACTGTTCTGGTTTACGACCATTGTTTTGGATGAATTGTATCCCCATTTTTCTATGTAGATTCCTTCTCACACATGCCTTTGGTTTCCTGGCAGAAGCAGTCTCATAGTTTGAAGGGTCCCATTCTGCCCCCCCCAAAAAAACTGGGGTCTGAAATGATTTACCTTTTAATTTTACTGAACGCGTCAATCTAAATATGCTGTAGTCATATCTTTCTACAAACCCCCTTCTACCGCTTCCTGCGCTCTGTAATCTGGCTTATACTTATCTGGCTTCCTAAATCGAGTGGATGAACCAAGACTGGTTCCCATGATCCACTAGAAGCTGGCTGCAGTTATGCTCCATAAAAACAATCTTTATGTTAGATATTCATGTATAGCATATTCACAAGGTATGGCTGGGTGAGGCACTTGCCTTGTTTGCCTCGTGCTAAACACAGAGCTGCATTGCTTTCATTGAAGACTAAGATGAGCAAAATAAATTAGTTTTGATGGTAACATGACAGTTGGCTTGTTTTCTTCCTCTATTTTATTATATAGTAAAGTACCAGGCGATATGATTAACAAATATGATTGACCCGGTTGTTCTCCCATCACATTAATGTTTTTTTATTTGGTTTGAGTAGCCTGTGTAATGCCGACTTCACATCTTTGTTCTTCAGACTGTAGATGAGAGGATTTAACATGGGGGTGATCGTGGTGTACAGGAGAGAAACCAGTTTGTCGGAGTCCAGGGTGATTGAAGACGTTGGCCTATAGTACAAGCAAAAGAGAGTGATGTAGAGAAGGCTGACAACGGTAAGGTGTGAGGAACACGTGTAGAAGGCCTTGCTCCTCCCTGCGTTGGATCGGATTCTCAGTATGGCTCGGATGATGTAAACGTACGACGCAATAGTAAGGGAGAAAGGAAGAAATCCAACGAAGACCGACTCGACGTAGATAGTATGCTCCATGGTGGAGGCCTTGGTGCAGAAAAGCTTCATAATGGCCAGAAGGTCACAGAAAAAATGATTGATTTCAGTGGACTTGAAGCAGTAGATGTCGTAAACAACATAGATGGCAGGCATGACTTCTAGAAAGCCCACAACCCAACACATGGACATCAGCAGACCACAGAGCTTCCCATTCATGATCGTCGAGTAATGCAACGGGTTACAGATGGCCACAAACCGATCATAGCTCATAGCCGTCAGTAGCAGGAACTCACAGCATAAAAAGGACACGTAGCAATACATCTGGGCCAGGCAGCCCGAAAAGGAAACACGCTTATCCCCAGATATGTAGCTCACCAGGATCTTGTGCATGGTGACTGTGGTGTAGCAAACGTCCAAAATGGACAAGTTGCCCAAAAACCTGTACATGGGAGTCTGAAGGTGTTGGTCGGCACAGATTAGGAACAAAATGGTCATGTTACCCCCAAGGATGAGGGCGTAATTCAGGAGGACGAGTAAGAAGATGGGGGTCTGCAGCTCAGGGACGTCAGTGATGCCCTTGATGATGAAATAGTTGAACCCAGTGTGGTTCTTTTGTTCCATGACCACAGGTATAATTAAGCACTAATTAGAGAGAGAGAGAGAGAGAGGATGGGGGAACATTATCCAGCGGATTCAATAACATGGTACAAATGATGGTTTTTTGCACTGGACACTTCTATATACAGTACGAGTCAAACGGTATCTGGCTGGAAACTAACTAGGTTTGTTTAACTGACAATGTTTAGAATGTATAACAACAAAACTAGATCATATGAACTTCTATACATAACGTCTGGTTAAATGCCCCCATGCTCCATCTCATACAGGAGCACAGTATATACAGCATGTACAAACACGGGGGAGTAATGATTGCAGCATGGTGGACAGACAGGGGGAGTAATGATTGCAGCATGGTGGGGAGACAGACGGGGGGAGTAATGATTGCAGCATAGTGGGGAGACAGACGGGGGGAGTAATGATTGCAGCATGGTGGACAGACAGGGGGTGTAATGATTGCAGCATGGTGGACAGACAGGGGGAGTAATGATTGCAGCATGGTGGACAGACAGGGGGAGTAATGATTGCAGCATGGTGGACAGACGGGGGGAGTAATGATTGCAGCATGGTGGACAGACGGGGGGAGTAATGATTGCAGCATGGTGGACAGACGGGGGGAGTAATGATTGCAGCATGGTGGACAGACAGGGGGAGTAATGATTGCAGCATGGTGGACAGACAGGGGGAGTAATGATTGCAGCATGGTGGACAGACGGGGGGGGAGTAATGATTGCAGCATGGTGGACAGACAGGGGGAGTAATGATTGCAGCATGGTGGACAGACGGGGGGAGTAATGATTGCAGCATGGTGGACAGACGGGGGGAGTAATGATTGCAGCATGGTGGACAGACGGGGGGAGTAATGATTGCAGCATGGTGGACAGACAGGGGGAGTAATGATTGCAGGATGGTGGACAGACAGGGGGAGTAATGATTGCAGGATGGTGGACAGACGGGGGGAGTAATGATTGCAGCATGGTGGACAGACGGGGGGAGTAATGATTGCAGCATGGTGGACAGACAGGGGGAGTAATGATTACAGCATGGTGGACAGACGGGGGGAGTAATGATTGCAGCATGGTGGACAGACGGGGGGAGTAATGATTGCAGCATGGTGGACAGACGGGGGGTGTAATGATTACAGCATGGTGGACAGACGGGGGGAGTAATGATTGCAGCATGGTGGACAGACGGGGGGAGTAATGATTACAGCATGGTGGACAGACAGGGGGAGTAATGATTGCAGCATGGTGGACAGACGGGGGGAGTAATGATTACAGCATGGTGGACAGACGGGGGGAGTAATGATTGCAGCATGGTGGACAGACGGGGGGAGTAATGATTACAGCATGGTGGACAGACAGGGGGAGTAATGATTGCAGCATGGTGGACAGACAGGGGGAGTAATGATTGCAGCATGGTGGGGAGACAGACGGGGGGAGTAATGATTACAGTAAGATGGATAAGCCCTTCATGGCCTGAAAAGCGTAAGATGCTATAACTGAAACTGAGTGAGGACCAGTCACAGAATATAATGTCCCATTCCAGGGTGATAACCATTAAATAATACATAGTCCTTAAAGCATAGTGAGAATCTGCAGTGAGCTTTATTTCATTAAAAGAATTCCCTGAAATATACTTTTATATCCATAAAATAACAGTGATTTTTATCAGCTGTTTTATTTCACAGTAGAATCTATTCATTAAAAACAATCCACATCATTTTGCTTTAAACAAATTTAAATTAGGAGAAGCACATTGATCTTTCTTCAGACCGCCTTTGTCTATTTGTTTTTAGTTTGTGTATTTTTAAAGCTTTTTTTGGACATATAGATAGAAACTTATAAACTTAATATGTCCTGTTTATTTTCCAGATTACACAAAAATGTAATGAAATATAGAATGAAAAATAGGGAAAAAAACTAAAATTCATTACTTCTCTCTACTGCGAGGTTCTGATGTCTGTTCATATAAGACATAAGGAAAAAATAATAACAATGTGTATATCTGGGCAAAAATGTGAACAAAATATAAATAAAATTCCACCCCCCTGAATGGGACTGACATTTACCAGGGAGGTGCAATTTTATATATTTTGTTCACATTTTTGCCCAGATATACACATTGTTATTATTTTTTCCTTATGTCTTATATGAGCAGACATCAGAACCTCACAGTACAGTGAAGTATTGAATTTTTGTTTTTTCACAACACTATATTTAATCCTGTATTTCAATAAAAGAGTAGCCGGCAATATATTCCTAATACTGATAATTCAAAATTCACATCACTAACACATTTCAGAAATATAGAGGGTGACGATGACTGCAGGCTTCGAAATTATAATTCCCCAACGATTCAAATAATGTTTAGTAAGATTAATATTATTATTATTATATTTGTTCCTTTTACACGTCTCCATTGAGACGAAGGGGGAAACAGATTAAAGAAAAGGATTTAAGCCATGCTTACTGCAAAAATAAATACCGGATACGATGTGTAATCTGCAGGTAGAAAAAAATAACAGCTTTTTAATTCACCGAGGAGACTATTGATTAGAAAATGAACAGAAAGTGGGATGACGAAAAAACTCTCCAAAATCTTTCCAACTCAGCTACTGATGTCTGGTTTTTGCAGTTAGAATCACCACAATTCACCTGTTAGATTTCACCATTACTAAGTATATCTTTTTGGGTAATTAGTGGGGGTCACATCACATTCTATTAGGAAATACATTTACACTGGTTATATTAATGTATTGAAAGGCAATGTTATATGTTTTATGGGTTTCACACTGTATTCAGATGGTAATCTCCTTGATGATACGCCGCTCTGTAACTAGACTGATCTTCCACTATATTTTACAAGGGATTTAATATATTGTATAAAACAAAATGAAAAAAAAAAAAATCCCTTATTTAAAACACAAAACCTCTCATCATGAACTTTCCTTAAATTGTTCTATATATTTGTTTCTATATATAATTAAACAATTTGATCAATTACTGAACAACATGTGAAATAAAGTTCTTCGAAAAATTGATTAAGCTGAATATTTCGCAAAAATATAAAAATGTAAATTAAGCAGATTGTTTTGAAAGCAGATGGTTACTGTGGATATTTGCTCTGTGTCTCAGTTTAGTGAAGGTGGGTGGTCTTTCTGTACTTACCTGTATAATCTGGCAGGGTCTTTAGCGTGTGGCTATTGTAAAAGCTGGGAATATATAGGCTCCTGATCGGATTGGGAGAAAAATCTCCGGAGGCCACAGAGCTAAATTTAAATTTACTGAATGATGATGTGAAGTAGTGTAACACAGTCATTGAGGTGCAACAAAAATATAAGAGAAAATAGATGTTGGCACGCTCAGCAAGTAGATGAGGGGTTTGGCTCCTCTTTCAGGGGTTAATTGGGAGAAGCCTTAATTATTTTGTTTATTTATAAAAATGTTTTGCCAGGAAGAATACATAGAGATTTCTCTTGTTTTCAAGTATGTCCTGGGGACCATGTCCAGAGCGGTATTACACAATGTTTTGACCACTTCCAACACATTAGATTGGTTTTGGTAGCAGCATAGACTGCTTTCTGTTCCCAGTAGATAATAGGTGAGGTTAGGGTCTAACCCTATTGATACTGTGAGTTGACCTGCCGAGTGAGTTTAATTAGACTTTGGCCTATTCAGATAACCAGAAATTCTAATTTCTATCGTGTTTATACAATTGCTGCTAACATTATCACAGTGAAAAGCACAGACCACAGCAACTCTCTTACCGGACAGACCACCGGAGCTATCAATGGGAGCAATCTTAAGGATGGGTTCCCACTCCACACTACATCGTTTATACTCACACAGGGTTTTACCCTGACTTTAACCATATTTATAACTGGTATTTATACTATTTATATGTGGATCTTTGTTCTGGACAACTTTCTGTCTCGCCCTCCGGTTTGCCCCAGCACACACACACATCCCCAGCAGCCACCAATAACCTAACATGCCTCTAGTATTATCTAATCAGATATACATATTGGAAACTCTCTGTCAGACGTGACAGTAAGTGACACCGCCTTTTGTGGTGTCATGCCCTGGGTCTAGGACTGTTCTGCGCTGCCACTGCAGCGCTGCCGATTCATCGCGGGGTATCGGCACGCTTTAGTCAAAAATAAAAATATCTTACCTTTTGTGTATTTCCCTCCCTTCCCCTTCTCACTTTTTGAAATAATTGCCTTCTTTGTATATTAGGTCTCCCTCTCTTATCGTACAATGCACGATGTTTAGTTCATTTACTACCCACATGGGCGCTACTCTACCCACTTTCAGGCTCTAATATTAACAGTAATATTTGATAACCCTCTTGATACAAGCCCCCACATAATGGAGGACTCTGTTGTATTAAACAACCTCCTGATTTGTATGGTCCTGGAAGATGTTTGGTTACATATAAATCTTCGTTTGTGCAAATTTTATTGGATTGAAATAAATTGGCATTTTTTTCATAGGGTCATCCCTGCTGCCACATACCTCCAGTTTCAAGTCTTGTCCTTGTTGTCACATAATTATGATTACTGTGATGAGTTTTTTTTTTTATAGAATTGTTATGCTATATGGTATTAATCCTCTTATACATTATGTTTTCTACTGTGTGTTATCTATGATTTTTACTTTACGATTACGAATACGCTTGTATTGATACTGTGTTTAATAAACACTGATCAAAATTAATAAAAATATATTAAACAAAAAAGCCCTAGTTAAATAAATAACGAAACAATAATAAATAGGATAATTAATATATTAATTCTTAAAATGTGTAAATATATGGATGATGTATGTCTTATAAATATATACATAATACTATACGCATACTTACCTATATAAGATATATAGTAAAATGTTTGATAGATAACAGGGCTCGACAAACCCCTAGGTCGCCATGGCGGCTGGAAAATTAGACCTGGTGCCCGGGAAGCGTCATCCCCACATGACGCCCCTTGCCCTGGGATTAGTTAAAAAAATAAATAAATAATGATTGGAGCGTGAGGGAGCAGAGTGTGCGCTGCACACACTTCATGCTCCGCCCCCCTCACGCTTTAGTGTCAGAGAGGCGGGTGTCACGTGACATCCTGCTGCTCACCAGTAGTGTCAAGACGGTCTGTGCCTGTGTGACAGGCATGGTCCAAGCTGAAGCAGAATCCCCCCTCCCATGCAGTGGAGGGGGAGGGGGGGGGGGGTCTTAGGGGTTAATGAGTTATTGATAGAAGTACTTTTTTTTCCCCTTAAAAAAATAATAATTAAAAACTGAGAGCTTGTGTGTGTATGTGGCTGACTGTGTATGTATGTGACTGACTGTGTCTGTGTGTGTATATATGTGGCTGACTGTCTCTGTGTGTATGTATGGTTGCGTCTGACTGACTTTGTCTCTGTGTGTGTGTATGTGACTGACTTTATCTGTGTGTGTGTGTGTATGTGACTGACTTTATCTCTGTGTGTATGTGACTGACTTTATCTGTGTGTGTGTATGTGACTGACTTAATCTGTGTGTGTGTGTGTGTGTGTGAGACTGACATTATCTCTGTGTGTGTGTGTGACTGACTTTGTGTGACTGTGTATTTGACTGACTTTATCTGTGTGTGTGTGTATCTATGTATGTATGTATGTATGCATTTGACTGACTGTATCTATGTGTGTCTGTGTATATTTGTGTATGTATGTATGTGACTCACTGTATCTGTCTATGTGTGTGCATGTGTATGTATGTATGTTACTGACTGTGTGTATGTGTGTGTGTGTGTGTGTGTGAATGTATGTGACTGACTGTATCTGTCTGTGTGTGTGTGCATGTGTATGTTCATTACTGACTGTATGTGTGTGTGTGTGTATGTATGTGACTGACTGTATCTGTGTGTGTATGTATGTGACTGACTGTATCTGTGTGTGTATGTATGTATGTGACTGACTGTATCTGTGTGTGTATGTGACTGCATGTAGCAGAATTTGGGTAAAGAATATATAACAATATCGGATATTTCACCCTTTCTTTCTTTTCCCCACAGCTAATGTGTTTTTGGTGAGGATTCGTTGACTTGGTTACTGCCGACACCAAATCCAAACATCAATAATAATAATAATTACACATATCATTCATTTATCACTGTAATCCTATCAAAGTGATAAAGGATTTTATTGGTAGGAAAATTATTGGAAATATTCATTAACTGGATCACTGAGGGAAATGGAAGTGTTACCAAGGCTGCAATGGCCGGACGTTAGCCAAGCTTTTCGAAAATCTGGGTAAATCCAAGACTTTTAGTCTCATATCATTCCCAACACTAGGGGCATCATTCATGAAAGAGAGAACTGACAAGGTGAATGAGAGAGCCTCGGCTACTTTGGCCTTAATCTGAATATCCCTTCTCAATTCCCTGCTATTCCCTTCTGCCTGCACCTATATAATTTAATCTTCGTGCTGAGGAAACCGACCAGGCAATTTCGGATCAGGTCTGTCCTTATGGATGGGATCAGGCTGATATGCTTATGGAGAGCTTCCCTCTGTAATGTGCAAGCGAGAAAAATACAGTGTAGGTTACATGCAATAAGGCTGGATATTACAGCGTTTGTCTGATCTCACTGAGAAGTATCCCACACCTTTGTTTGTCTTATAAAAAGGTTTTATTTGTTTTATTTCTCCTACTTATAAATTCAACTTTAATTTCTAATTGCGACAATATAGATGTCAAAGTTCATAAAGACTTTATATGAAACCTGTAAAAAGCAAAAAGAGAGGAACACAAAAAAATACATTGTGTTGGAATTATATATAAAAAGTCCTTATTCCCCGAATGTATTTATATCTAGAACACAAAAGTGCAAGAGCTCCAGGGTTCTATTCATGAAGGGGAGGAATCTCATCGGGGAATGCTAAACTTAATTTCAAACTTCATTCAGGTGAATTGGAGAGTTTTTCCAACACAGCTACCTTGGCCTTCATCTTGAAATTCTCTTGCCAATTCCCTGCAATTCTCTCTTTCACGAATAAAGCATTTATTGGTACCCGGGCATGGAGTTGGGGCACGGCCTGTGTATTTCTGTTGCCCATTTGTGTACTGTATATACCTTAATTATTATGATTATGGTCCACACTATTGGGGCTATTCACTAAAAGGTGAGTTGAAGTGAATTGCAGGTGAGTTGTACATTTCATCTCACCAATTCAGCTATACATTGTGCAGGAACAAACCTGGTTATTTCCCCTGCTAAGTGAACTCATCAGGTTTGTTCCAGCATAATGTATAGCTAAATTGGTGAGATGAAATCTTCATCTCACCTCAACTCACCTACTATTCACCTCAACTCACCCGCTATTCACTTCAACTCACTTGCTACTCATCTCAACTCACCGTTTAGAGAATAGCTCCATATGTGGATTATTTATACAAACTCTGTAAATTGTTGGGACGGGACCAAAAAGCAACAAACTACATTTCCCATATATTTAAAAAAAAAAAAAAAAAAAAAATCCCAATATTGTCATGTGTGTGGAACGAGCGCCTCTGCCGAAACTGATATTTTTAGTCCATGAACCTTCAGCCCCTTGTGACTCCTTCTGAAGGCTTCATCATCATCTCACTGATATCCCAGAGCCAAATCCTTCAGGACCAAGTCTTACGGAGGTCATCATTAATGGCCTATAACAATAATCTGTACATTCTCCTGCCGCTTGGATGGTATCTCAACAGGGTTGAGTCTAACTTAACAGACATCATCGTTGACCATCTTTACGACTTTTGTGAGCATTGGCAATTCGTGATTGGATAAATTTGCCGTTCAAGGAATCCAGTTGCCTTCTCACCGCCTGTTTCACGTCCTTGTTCATCAAGCTGTAAATCAGAGGGTTAAACATGGGGACAGCCGCCGTGTTGAACAGAGAGAACAGTTTACGGGAAGTCAAGTTGGTTTCCGAGGTTGGCGTCAAGTATAGGCAATAGAGGGTTGTGTAGAGGAGGGTGACCACAGTGATGTGCGAGGAACATGTGTAGAAGGCCTTGTATCTCCCAGTACTCAACTTCATTTTGAGTATTGCTTGGATTATGAAACCGTAGGGGGCAAGGGTTATAATAAGTGGAATAAGCCCCGATATGAATACTCCCTCCGTCACAATCAAGAGCTTTAATAACGAGGTGTCACTGCAAGTTATCTTCATGAGAGGCAAAACATCGCAAAAGAAGTGATTGATTTCATACGAGTTGTAACAGGAGAAGTTAGCTATCTCTGAGGTGTGGGGTATGACTTCAAGAAAGCCTGACAACCAGCAGGTAACGGCCAGTACACAACATACAGTACGATTCATGATCGTGTGATAATGCAAGGGTTGGCAGATGGCCACGTAGCGGTCGTAACTCATTGCCGACAGAACCAGAAGCTCCGTGCATTCCAAGGCCATGAAGAAATACACGTGCGTCATGCAGCCTGAGAAAGAGATCGTATTATCCCCAGTGATAAAGGTAGCAAGGACCTTGTGAAGCGTGACCGTAGTAGAAGACACGTCCAGAGTAGACAGGTTGGCCAGGAAGAAGTACATGGGATTGTGCAGACGACGATCCAGGCAGACCAGGAGAAGAATGGTCAGGTTGCCACCGAGAGTGAGGAGATAGATGAGGAGAACCAGAAGGAAGATCGGAGCCTGCAGGTCGGGGAGGTCAGAGATCCCTTTAATAGTGAAGATGGAGTGGTTTCTTTGTTCCATCTTATAGAACATACGCAGCTTTTTCTGAAAGCAAAATGTGTAAAACTGTACACTACAGAGATTTAACTCCCACCAACGCTGCATTCAGACTTTTTGTAGGCTCATCGTCCCGTCCCTCGAATTATCTTTCAGGTCAAATACTGTTTGACTGTAAAGGTGGAAAATATAGGAACCATAATGCCTTTTCTACCTGCAATTAATATTTTCATTTTATAAAGCAACCTTGTACAATGGATTAGACAAACAAGTAACAAAGAGAACGTAACAAAATTAGAGAAGAGTGAAGAGAAAAAAGGACTGTTGTGCAGTTGGGCTTATAGTCCAGATGGTGTACGCTGTTGGTAATAAATAAGGTTGAAATACCATAGTTGGAGGTTGAATATATCCAAAGGGATGATGGAGAGAGCCAAGGGTCAGGCAAACACACAGTATCCAGCAGTCAGAATAATATAACCTGATGTGCGGATATTAAATAATAAATGCTAATGTGGACATGAAAAAATGGGCAACATGATCCTATTGTAAACGTATATGAATTATGTACTTATATTACAATTCAAAAGAATGAAACAAATCCAATGCTAGCAACTTCTCTCTGGGTAAAATGGCTTTTGAATGCTGCTGCTAGACAGTCCCATTCAGACACACTCACAATTTCTTCTGGAGCTGCCATGACTTGGAGTTGGTTTCTCTTTAAAGGATAACTGATCTCATCTGTCGGCATAAAATAAGTTGTGTTTAATTGAAAGGTAGCATCAAGTGCAGGCATTTTACATAGAAATGTGTTAGTGAAATTGTACAAATAAAGCACCTTATTGAGCCCTCTTTGCTCTGTATAGCTCTATCAGCGGGCGGACATGTTGTTTAGAATCTTTGCTCTGTATAGCTCTATCAGGGGGAGGACATGTTGTTTAGAATCTTTGCTCTTTATAGCTCTATCAGGGGCAGACATGTTGTTTAGAATATTTTCCCTGTATAGCTCTATCAAGGGGCGGACATGTTGTTTAGAATCGTTTCCCTGTATAGCTCTATCAGCGAGTGCATATGTTGTTTAGAATCTTTTCCCTGTATAGCTCTATCAGGGAGCAGACATGTTGTTTAGAATCTTTGCTCTGTATAGCTCTATCAGGGGGCGGACATGTTGTTTAGAATCTTTGCTCTGTATAGTTGCAGTAGAGGCGGACATGTTGCTTAGAATCTTTGCTCTGTACAGTTGCAGTAGAGGTGGACATGATGTTTAGAATCTTTGCTCTGTACAGTTGCAGTAGAGGTGGACATGATGTTTAGAATCTTTGCTCTGTATAGTTGCAGTAGAGGTGGACATGTTGTTTAGAATCTTTGCTCTGTATAGTTGCAGTAGAGGCGGACATGACGTTTAGAATCTTGGCTCTGTATAGTTGCATTAGAGGCGGACATGTTGTTTAGAATCTTGGCTCTGTATAGTTGCAGCAGAGGCGGACATGTTGTTTAGAATCTTGGCTCTGTATAGTTGCAGCAGAGGCGGACATGTTGTTTAGAATCTTGGCTCTGTATAGTTGCAGTAGAGGCGGACATGTTATTTAGAATCTTGGCTCTGTATAGTGGCAGTAGAGGCGGACATGTTGTTTAGAATCTTGGCTCTGTATAGTTGCAGTAGAGGCGGACATGACGTTTAGAATCTTGGCTCTATATAGTTGCAGTAGAGGCGGACATGTTGTTTAGAATCTTGGCTCAGATGAATAAAGATCTTACCCATCTGATCCAAGATGTCATGCTATAATAAGTAGAGAGAGCTCAGTAAGGGGTTTTACTTGCATTCCTTCATTAAAGGAACACTAAACTTAATTTTGAACTTGTGCTTCTAATGGAAAGCGGACAGCCCGGTCTGGTCGGTGACTGGCTGTCTACCAGAGAGACCCTAGTTATTACATGGGATCAGCAAAGGCAACCTTAACTATTTCCCCTCTGCTATTTCCCCATGTAAACACTAGAGTTCTCTTCCAGTACTAGCAGAGAGAGACCCCCTGCACCCTGCCGACCCTGATCATACACTCGGATTGAGCCTCCGGTCCTCCTGTATCTCCGCTGTGAGACCCCGCAGAGAGTAAACCCGTGTCGGGTTTTCCTCCGGGTTCAGCGGGACATATTTTTTTAACCCTTGCTACCTTCAGTGACGCAAAGGTTGAAAAAAGTTTAGTTTCCCTTTAAAGCATTCCTATTTAACGTGTCTGCGATTAATGCAATCTTTAAATTAAACAAAATGTCGTTCGTTGCTGACAGTCGTCCTTTGAGTTGGAATAATTAGAATGAGTTCTACTCGCCAAACTACCAGCAGAACTCAGTCAGTAACCATCACACAGCGGCTTTCTTCCCCCTGAATGTTGCTAATCCTTTTTTCAGATCACCGTGATGAGGCTGCGCCTGCTGATCTCTAAATTAAAACACGCGTTAGGGTGTTAATTAGTGTTGAGCGAACCCGAACCGCACTGTTCGGGTTTGTACCGAATATTACGGTTTTTGGACCCCGAACACGGACATTTCACTGTATGTTCGGGTTGGAGTTCGTCGATTACATTGTATGTAATGCTATTGGCTTTCTCTAAACCGAAATAGAGTCCCCATTCATACGAATAGGTCAATTGACCTATTTGTATTAATGGGGACACTCTTACCCACATTTTACTTCATTTTGCAGCCCTCTAGCCCTTTCCAGGACTTTAGTGGCCAAACGTTCGTGTCCCCATTGACTTCAATGGGGTTCGGGGTCAAGTTCGGGGTCAAGTTCGAGCACGGACCCGGACATTTTTTCGAAGTTCGGCCGAACCCGAACATCCAGGTGTCCGCTCAACTCTAGTTTTAATCAACAGCTTTGAATTGAAAACCAAGATGGCAAAACATAGACCAAAATAACGGATTTTCTATTTCAACTTGGTGATTTCAGCAGCAGTTTTAACACAACTCTGCAGTGCCTGGTTTAACCAGACAATAATCCAGATTCCCTGCCAAGCACCAGCATCCACACAAACTTACCCAAAGAAGGTGGCGGGGCTATTTTCTTTTTTAATATTTTCTTTTGGTTATTTTTTTTGCCTTATAGTAAAACGACAGGATAAATATCAGAATGAATATGGGACTTGCCTGTAATGCACTGTGAGCAGCTCTGGTCGCAAAGAATTGTTTTCTAAGAATGGCATCAATGTGGGTGATCATTGTCTGCTGTATGTGATCTTTATATGTGTCTATTTGCCAGACTAATTCTGGGGCAGAGTTCTAAAAGTGATGTAATCAGTAGGAACATTCCATTTGTTACCATGGGGACTGCACCATTTTTAGAACTTTGCACATAAACCCTCTACCCATAGTGTTTGTATGTCTCTTACCTAAAAATGAAAGGCTCCCACACTCTGTGTATATGAAGATGCTGGAGGCGACTGGCAGGTCATCTTATCATTGCTCCTCCTGTAGTAAGGATTGAAACTTATTGGGGAATGTCTGATCTTCGTGGTGGGAAAGTATTAGGAAAATGTTGGTTCTTTTCACACCCAAGAATGACAGGTTAGCAATTCAGAGAAAAACAGAAAACTACATTGTGAAGAATTTGCTAACAGGGTCCGACAAACATGACAATACCCCCCCTCCCACCCCGTCCAAGATTTTTTTTGAAGAAAATCAGTAAAATTCCGATGTTTTGGTGTTGAAGCAGAGATAAAGCAGAGATGACGACGTAACTCTACATTTTGCTTCTCGTCGGAAGAGCCGGTTATTTAAACTCTCGTTCGCACACTAGGGAGAGTGCCCAGGAGGACTGCCAGGGAGATGGGAATCAGAATTCAACTTTGTGTAATAATAAAGTTACCAGACAATAAAACAGACTCAATAAGGTTCATAGCATGAAAAGGACATGACAGCCTGCTAGTGTTAACCCATCAACGGAAGTCTGCACCAAGGCCACAAACCAGATCCGGCCACATGATAATATTACATCTCATTTGATGGTTTGAATTTTAATTGCTAAAAGAATATTAAAGGATAATCGTAGCAAAAAATTCAGTTGTGTTTAATTGAGAGATGGCATCAAGTGTAGTCATTTTATATAGAAATAAAGCACCTTATTGAGCCATCTTTACTCCGTATAGCTCCGCCAGGAGGCAGACATTTTGTTTAGAATCTTTGGTCAGATCTTTATTCATCTGAACCAAGGTGAGTGAAGATCTGACCCAAGATTCTAAACAACATGTCTGCCCCCTGAGGGAACGATATGGAGTAAAGATTCTAACCAACATGTCTGCCCCCTGAGAGAGCAATATGGAGTAAAGATTCTAAACAAGATGTCTGCCCCCTGAGAGAACAGTATGGAGTAAAGATTCTAACCAACATGTCTGCCCCCTGAGAGAACGATATGGAGTAAAGAAGGCTCAATAACGTACTATATTTGTATTCTTTCATTCGAGAATTTATAAATCATCTACACTTGATACAATCTTTCAGTTAAACGTACATCATTTTTTTGCTACAGTTGTCCTTTAATAACAAAGTATTTTTTTACCAGGAAGGGTACATTAGGCTTTTAGTATGTGCATGTAAGACACGCTTGTAAATTACAGGTGCCTAGAAACCTTGAATGCCCTTACTTTAGCAGCTCATTGCGGCCCCCCAGCTGTTCTGTGGATCCTGCTGCAGGAATCTGCAAGTGGGATCCCCCCTCTCAGATGAGGCCACTTTGTCTGGTCTCATTCTGACGTGGAACATGCAGCTAACGCTCAAAGAGAGCGTTGCCTACATTTTACCTAAAAACGATGTGGTCAAACTTCCAGGATTGGGGAAGTCTCTGTGACAACAAGTCTCGTGCTATTTCGTCAGGGACCGCCAGGTTGAGATTAGATGAGAAGAGGTAATATGAGGTCTGCCAAGGAGGTTGAGACTAAGTTTAACTTGACCTCCGATCTCTGACTCAGTTAGCCAATCAGATGCCTTCAATCTGCTAGCCCTGGCCACCCTAATTTGAATTGGAGATGGGGTATTTTTTCTATTATTTATGGGTCAGCAGCAGCCTTCAAGCACAAGGGGAGAACTATAGTTTTATGTACAGTTTCTCTGAGATATGCCCAAAATGCGACTGAATTTAGCCAATTTCGCAGCCTGTTCGGGGTTGATCGGGGGACACTGAGTTGATGAAAATGCATAGTTTTCATTGCGCAAAAAAAATGCCCTGAACTGAACACCTCCGATGTTTCGGTTTCTGATGATTCTGACCCGACATGGCATATTGTGTAGCTGTATTTTGGGGATTTGTTTCGGTTCGGCCATTATGGACGATTGGAAAATGATCATGGAAATTGGATTTTCCAAGTCTGGTTTTTAAAAGGCCAAATTAACATTCACCAAACATCACCTGTACAGGAATGTGCCAGATAAACCAAGAGGGTTGGAGGAGACCTCTACCGGAAATAGAACATTCACTGGAGATCATTTCTCTCCACCAGGTTCTATCCTATGATCTCAACTTTCATGACCTTGAAATCGGCTCCCGTTACATCACTAGAATCCCAGACATTGACTGAAATCAAGATCAATTTATTAAACATTTTTTGGGGTTTAAAACTTTATTTAATGCCACCCTTACATCCTTGTTTCTTAAAGTGTAAATGACGGGATTGAGAGTAGGCGTGATGATAGAGTAGAACACAGATACAAGTTTGTTGGCAGACACGCCCAGTTCTGGCTCCAACCTCATGTATGTGGCGCCCATGCTTCCGTAGAAGAGGCAAACTACAGCCAAGTGAGAGGTGCAAGTGGAGAACGCTTTGCTCCTTCCACGAGAGGAGGGCAACTTTAAGATAGTCCATGTGATGCAAGTGTAGGATACAAAGATGACCAACAAAGAGCTCATGAGAACAGTCACAGATACGAGAAAGTCTACAAGCTCTTTGACGGTGGTATCCCCACATGCCAAACGTACTAGTGGCGAGGCATCACAAAAATAATGGTCAATCTGACTTGGTCCACAGAAGTCCAACTGTGTGAGGAACAAGATGGGGATGATGGGTGTGAAGAAAGCTGCAGACCAGGAGGAGATAAGAAGCAACAAAATACAATGATTCTGCATTATGATGGTGTAGCGTAGAGGCCTGCAGATGGCTACATAGCGGTCGTAAGCCATGGCAGCTAAAAGGTAACACTCAGCAGCGCCTAGAAAGGTGAATATAAACAGCTGAGCAACACAGGCGCTATAGGAAATCTCATGATTACCTGTGAGGATGTTGGCCAACATGTTGGGTAAAGTGACAGTCACATACCAGATCTCCAGGAAGGAAAGATTCCCCAAGAATATGTACATTGGCTTATGGAGCCTGGCATCTTGCATGACCAAGCCAACAATGACTACGTTTTCGAGGACAGTGAAGATATAGACCAAAAGGAAAATGGTAAAGAGGGTCAGTTGACACCCATGACAGCCACTAAATCCGACGAGTAGGAAGGTCTTCACGGCTGTTTTGTTAGCGAACATTTTCTGCAAGAAAAAAAATACATCATGTAATCAACTTATTGAATCGGTGTAGAATATGGTCTTTGTGACCATAAGATTAATGGAAAGGCTGGTAATTTCCATTAGATAAATCTACTAATGTTATTCACTTTTATGAGATTTTTTTGCAAAAAAAAAATAATAATAAAAAAAGCAGAAATAAATAAATACATATATATGGATCATAAGCTACAAACCCCCCAGGCTCAGAAACAGAATTTGAGGATTTTTTAGAGAAGAAACACCAAACAAAACTTATCTCTAGGACACTGAACCTTATTAATTTAAGGCAGACGCTACTAGTACCTACTAGTAAATGGCACAGAGACCTAGGGAGTATGTTCACTTGGGAAAAACGGTGCCGGTCAGCAAATTTTATAAGGAAAGCTATACAGAAGCAAGTGGAAATGATCACACGTTGGTACAAGGTTCTGGCAAATTTGGGCGGTCCATTCCTGGAGAATGTTGGAGATGCGGCACGGCAGTCGGGAATGATGTACCATATGCGGTGGGAATGTGCTGCTCTGGAACGATATTAAAATGAACACTCTTGCTTTAATGTGGGTTTAACTGGGGAAATCTTTTCTGTTGACGTCTTATTGGCTGTTAGTATTGGCCTGGCTAGATACTGGAGAAGGAAGGAGAATCCCGACTTGGCAGGAAACAATATGCCCGTTACATTTTTCAGTGCAATATGGGTATTTTCTGCTTTACTTTTTCCAGATATAATAAAATACGAACTTATTTGGGAAACATGGATCAAATTGTCACCTCACCTGAACCACCCTTCCCACCCCTGTGGGCTAAACCCCCTCGTCTAGTAAACCCCATACCGAATCTAGCATACCTTTTTACATCATTGGTAGAATGTTGAGGGAATGTATATGAATGAGCTAAGTCCAACAAGAAGACATGGACACAAAATAATACATTAATATCTTGCTCCTTTAAACTTATTATGTATGAAATCTGATAATCCTTAGCTATAGTATGAGATTTATAGACTTATTATTGATCAAATGATATTGTGTAAGTGATCCAAGTGGCAATAGACCTTGAGCACCCCAGATAAGGAGCTACCATGCAGGGCTGGTGATGGGTAACAGCACTTATTTGGTAGCTTGGGGCTCCAGGTTTTGTGGAGCCCTATACCGGGGCCCTGTGGAGGCCGCTGCTGTATTCAGTATACATGGCTACACTGCAGACATCCTGGAGCAGGCATGGATAATAACTCAACGGGAAAGCCGGATGTTGTAGGCTAGGACAGGATAAACTAAGACAGACCTAGCAGAGCAAAAGCAGAAAAGCAACAGAATTGGATACAGGGTAGAGGGCTACAGGACAGAGGCAAAACATGAGCAAAAAAAGCAGAAACCAAAATAAGAATAAACAATACAAAGCACAGAGATACAGATAATAACATTGGTATAATGCAGAGCACAAACAAAGGGCAATGCAGAACTTAAAGGGACAGGCACAGATATAACTAAGACTACATACAGAGGACAGGGCTTAGGAACACAAGAGAAACATACAAGGGAACAAACATATATTCAAGAACTAGCCTAACACTAAATGGTAAAAGTGGAGGTCAGGTTCACCTATTGGCCAATTAGATGTTAGCTTGCCTACCACGTCAAGGCATTCCACATTAAGGCAAGTGCCTAACAATATGAACTATTATTAGCAAATGAATAACATAAGTTTAAAGATTAACATGGCACATAAATACAAACAGAGAATACCTGTAGGATGAACGGCACAGCACTGAACAGAAACGGGTGTGGATTAACAGAAACGGGTGTGGATTAACAGAAACGGGTGTGAATTACAGAAACGGGTGTGAATTACAGAAACTGGTGCTAATTAAAGAAATGGGTGTGAATTACAGAAACGGGTGTGAATTACAGAAACGGGTGTGAATTACAGAAATGGGTGTGAATTACAGAAACGGGTGTGAATTACAGAAACTGGTGCTAATTACAGAAACGGGTGTGAATTACAGAAACGGGTGTGAATTACAGAAACGGGTGTGAATTACAGAAACTGGTGCTAATTACAGAAATGGGTGTGAATTACAGAAACGGGTGTGAATTACAGAAATGGGTGTGAATTACAGAAACAGGTGTGGATTTACAGAAACTGGTGTGGTTTAAATAGAAGCCCAATAACAAGGTAGAGAGAATCAGAGAAAACCTGGCATGAAACGTAATGACAGACGGAAAACCAGAAATGATTAAGAACAGAAGAACAAGGGAAACATGTAAACAGGGCTGGAATGAGCATAAATAATAAACAAGCAAGAGAAGCAAGAAGGATACTGAAATGCCTGAATTCAGTCTGGATGAGCCTGCACAAGGGTGCATGGTTACAGTAAGCGTTATTATAAATTATGTAAACTACAAATCTTAAATTAAATCTATTCATCCGACACATTCGATAGAGCTGAAATGGAGATGATAGATTTAGGAGATTTGGGAGATGGCCCAGGAGCTGCCCCTATGATCCAATAGTCCCTGAGGTCTATGGGGCTCCTTTGCACAATGTTTTTAATGATTTTAAGATCAATGCATTTAGAAGTTGTACGTGCATGATACAGCCTCCTGTGCGATGTATGCACGCACATCATGCAAGTTCCGGTATCCGACTTTTGTGAAACGCTTTGAATGTTGTTATTTTATCTGGAAAGGTCAGTGAGAGGATCAGAAACATAGACACATGGAAACATAGAATGTGTTGGCAGATAAGAACCATTCGGTCCATCTAGTCTGCCCAATTTTTCAAATACTTTTAATAGTCCCCAGTTCCCTATCCTATAGCTAGGCTTGTGCCTATCCCACGCATGCTTAAACTCCTCCACTGTATTAACAGCTACCACTTCTACTGGAAGACTATTCCATACATCCACCACCCTCTCAGTAAAGTAATGCTTTCATTAGTCCCTGACCTTATCTTATATCTAGGATAGCCTTATACCTATCCCACGCATGCTTAAACTCCTCCACTGTATTAACAGCTACCACTTCTACTGGAAGACTATTCCATACATCCACCACCCTCTCAGTAAAGTAATGCTTTCATTAGTCCCTGACCTTATCTTATATCTAGGATAGCCTTATACCTATCCCATGCATGCATAAACTCCTCCACTGTATTAACAGCTACCACTTCTACTGGAAGACTATTCCATACATCCACTACCCTCTCAGTAATGTAATGCTTTCATTAGTCCCTGACCTTATCTTATAACTAGGATAGCCTTATACCTATCCCACGCATGCTTAAACTCATTCACTGTATTAACCTGTACCACTTCTACTGGAAGACTATTCCATACATCCACTACCCTCTCAGTAAAGTAATACTATCATTAGTCCCTGGCCTTATCTTATATCTAGGATAGCCTTATACCTATCCCACGCATGCTTAAACTCCTTCACTGTATTAACCTGTACCACTTCTACTGGAAGGCTATTCCATACATCCACTACCCTCTCAGTAAAGTAATACTATCATTAGTCCCTGGCCTTATCTTATATCTAGGATAGCCTTATACCTATCCCATGCATGCTTAAACTCCTTCACTGTATTAACAGCTACCACTTCTACTGGAAGACTATTCCATACATCCACTACCCTCTCAGTAAAGTAATACTATCTTTAGTCCCTGGCCTTATCTTATATCTAGGATAGCCTTATACCTATCCCATGCATGCTTAAACTCCTTCACTGTATTTACCTCTACCACTTCCGCTGGAAGACTAGTACATGCATCCACTACATTCTCAGTAAAGTAATACTTCCTGATGTTACTTTTAAATCGTTGCCCCTCTAACCTTAGACTATATCCTCTAGTTGTGGTAGTTTTTCTTCTTTTAAATATACTCTCCTCCATTACTGTGTTGAAAGCAGAAGCTGCAAACCTTATATGTGTAATTCAATCAAATATAATTACAATACAGATACTCGATTTTTAATAAATATATATATATTTTATAACTATTGAACTTTAATATACTTGGGAAAAAAAGGTAGGTAACTTTCAATTTGGAAGTATAAAATGAACACATCTCATGCAAGGTAAAGAAATCTGTTTTCAATCAAAATATGGTAACAGAAACCCTTAAGAGAGATCAAAGAGGCAGTAAAAATCCGATGGAAACAGTGATACATCGGCTGTGAGATCCTGTAAATACCTCGAGAGTTTCATTTGGCAGTCCAATAAATGAACTGTGAGTTCACGTTTTGGTCATTTTCATGGAAAAGCTGCTGATGTTTAAAATGCCTTTTGTAAAAATAAATTCAAATCATCCATTAATTCTAAAGTTTCGGTTGCAGCAGAAATAATCAGACTTTTGGACGATAAATATTGTCTTTTCTTTGCAGGTTCTTCACACGGATCTTTGTTGAACCTGAGAGATTTGTTTGGTGGAAGATGTACAGACGGCCTTTATAACTTGCTTAGATACTCCCCGGAGAGGCTAGTATACCCATCGCTTAATAGGTCCCATGGGAAGGAGGCAAGGACTGGGTATTGTTTGAACTCGGGTGGTCCAGATGAGGTTGTATTATTAGCTGCACCCCACAGGGAGAAGGGGTCGCCAAAAAAAATAATAAAAAATAAAAACCGCCTGTTCTATTAAAAATATATATAAAAAAAAAATAAAATAATAAACCGCCTGTTCTATTAAAAATATATATAAAAAAAAAATAAAATAATAAACCGCCTGTTCTATTAAAAATATATATAAAAAATAAATAAAATAAACACAGCTAATACTAAAGAAACGAGAGAGAAATTGAAGTAGAAAATACGGTCTTACTGATTACACTTTCTGCCTCACATTTATTAAAATCCAGCTGGGGTATAATAATAATAATAATAATAATAATATCATAATTGGGGTACATAAGGGTCATATCGGAAGCTGAATTTGAAGCTACACAATATGCCCTGATGTGACCGGGAATAGCAATTTTTAGAAACCAAAAGCAGACTGAAATACACCATACCAAAAAATAGCCTCTATCATTACCTTAGACTTCTATGTGATGATGGGGTCTCATTTTGGGAAGCATTCGGCTATTATGGAAGAAGCTGAATTCTCCCAGAAATGAAATAAATACATAATAATTAAAAAAAATTGCTCCAGTGGGGCCCCTAAAATATATATCTCCCTGGAATCCCTGACGAAGCGCCAGCACGCAGGCGCGAAACGCGTAGGTGTTTTTTTCAGACCCACCTAGTGTTCCACTGTTTGTTCAGCAAGACTCTGTGCCCGTTTGCTACATTTAATAAACTGTTTATGCACGGATTACCGGAGTTTGTCTCATACTTCAAGCCCTAATTTATACTTTCCTCTGCCCAGTTGTATGTCCCCCCTACGTTTTCCCTCTTTTGCTAATCTCTGCACCTTATCTGTCAGTATATCTGTCTGCCAATCTCTGCACCTTATCTGTCAGTATATCTGTCTATCAATCTCTGTACCTTATCTGTCAGTATATCTGTCTATCAATCTCTGTACCTTATCTGTCAGTATATCTGTCTATCAGTCTCTGTTCCTTATCTGTCAGTATATCTGTCTATCAGTCTCTGTACCTTATCTGTCAGTATATCTGTCTATCAATCTCTGTACCTTATCTGTCAGTATATCTGTCTATCAATCTCTGTACCTTATCTGTCAGTATATCTGTCTATCCGTCTCTGTACCTTATCTGCCAGTATCTCTGTCTATCAATCTCTGTACCTTATCTGTCAGTATATCTGTCTATCAGTCTCTGTACCTTATCTGTCAGTATATCTGTCTATCAGTCTCTGTACCTTATCTGTCAGTATATATGTCTATCAATCTCTGTACCTTATCTGTCAGTATATCTGTCTATCAATCTCTGTACCATATCCATCTGTCAGTATATCTGTCTATCAATCTCTGTACCTTATCTGTCAGTATATCTATCAGTCTCTGCACCTTATCTGTCAGTATATCTGTCTATCAATCTCTGTACCTTATCTGTCAGTATATCTGTCTGCCAATCTCTGTATTTTATCTGTCAGTATATCTGTCTATCAGTCTCAGTACCTTATCTGTCAGTATATCTGTCTATCAATCTCTGTATTTTATCTGTCAGTATATCTGTCTATCAATCTCTGTACCTTATCTGTCAGTATATCTGTCTATCAATCTCTGTACCTTATCTGTCAGTATATCTGTCTATCAATCTCTGTACCTTATCTGTCAGTATATCTGTCTATCAATCTCTGTACCTTATCTGTCAGTATATCTGTCTATCAGTCTCTGTACCTTATCTGTCAGTATATCTGTCTATCAGTCTCTGTACCTTATCTGTCAGTGTATCTGTCTATCAATCTCTGTACCTTATCTGTCAGTGTATCTGTCGGTCAATCTCTGTACCTTATCTGTCAGTATATCTGTCTATCAATCTCTGTTCCTTATCTGTCAGTATATCTGTCTATCAATCTCTGTACCTTATCTGTCAGTATATCTGTCTGTCAATCTCTGTACCTTATCTGTCAGTATATCTGTCTATCAATCTCTGTACCTTATCTGTCAGTATATCTGTCTATCAATCTCTGTGAGAACTTATCAGTGGGCTATTAATGGACAAATTATCAGTGCCTAGTAATGGAGATATTATCAGTGGCTATTAATGGACATATTATCAGTGGGCTATTAATGGACATATTATCAGTGGGCTATTAATGGACATATTATCAGTGGGCTATTAATGGACATATTATCAGTGGGTTATTAATGAACACATTTTCAGTGGGTTATTAATGGACAAATTATCAGTCGGCTATTAATGGACATATTATCAGTGGGCTATTAGTGGACATATTATCAGTGGGCTATTAATGGACATATTATCAGTGACATATTAATGGACATATTATCAGTGGGCTATTAATGGACATATTATCAGTGGGCTATTAATGGACATATTATCAGTGACATATTAATGGTCATATTATCAGTGGGCTATTAATGGACATATTATCAGTGACATATTAATGGTCATATTATCAGTGGGCTATTAATGGACATATTATCAGTGGGCTATTAATGGACATATTATCAGTGGGCTATTAATGGACATATTATCAGTGGCTATTAATGGACATATTATCAGTGGGTTATTAATGGACATATTATCAGTGGCTATTAATGGACATATTATCAGTGGGCTATTAATGTACATATTATCAGTGGGCTATTAATGGACACATTATCAGTGGGCTATTAATGGACATATTATCAGTGGGCTATTAATGGACACATTATCAGTGGGCTATTAATGGACATATTATCAGTGGGCTATTAATGGACACATTATCAGTGGGCTATTAATGGACATATTATCAGAGGGCTATTAATGGACATATTATCAGTGGGCTATTAATGTACATATTATCAGTGGGCTATTAATGGACACATTATCAGTGGGCTATTAATGGACATATTATCAGTGGGCTATTAATGGACATATTTTATCAGTGGGCTATTAATGGACATATTATCAGTGGGTTATTAATGGACAAATTATCAGTCGGCTATTAATGGACATATTATCAGTGGGCTATTAATGGACATATTATCAGTGGCTATTAATGGACATATTATCAGTGCCATATTAATGGACAAATTATCAGTGGCTATTAATGGACAAATTATCAGTGGGCTATTAATGGACAAATTATCAGTGGTTATTAATGGACAAATTATCAGTGGTTATTAATGGACAAATTATCAGTGGCTATTAATGGACAAATTATCAGTGACATATTAATGGACAAATTATCAGTGGGCTATTAATGGACATATTATCAGTGGCTATTAATGGACATATTATCAGTGGCTATTAATGGACATATTATCAGTGGGTTATTAATGGACAAATTATCAGTGGGCTATTAATGGACATATTATCAGTGGGTTATTAATGGACAAATTATCAGTGGGCTATTAATGGACATATTATCAGTGGTTATTATTGGACAAATTATTAGTGGGCTATTAATGGACATATTATCAGTGGGTTATTAATGGACAAATTATCAGTGGGCTATTAATGGACATATTATCAGTGGGCTATTAATGGACATATTATCAGTGGCATATTGTTGGACAAATTATCAGTGGCATATTAATGGACAAATTATCAGTGGCTATTAATGGACAAATTATCAGTGACATATTAATGGACAAATTATCAGTGGTCTGTTAATGGACATATTATCAGTGGGTTATTAATGGAAAAATTATCAGTGGGCTATTAATGGACATATTATCAGTGGGCTATTAGTGGACAAATTATCAGTGGCTATTAATGGACAAATTATCAGTGGTCTGTTAATGGACATATTATCAGTGGCTATTAATGGACAAATTATCAGTGGGCTGTTAATGGACATATTATCAGTGGCTATTAATGGACAAATTATTAGTGGGCTATAAATGGACAAATTATCAGTGGCTATTAATGGACAAATTATCAGTGACATATTAATGGACAAATTATCAGTGGGCTGTTAATAGACATATTATCAGTGGGTTATTAATGGACAAATTGTCAGTGGGCTATTAATGGACATATTATCAGTGGCTATTAATGGACATATTATCAGTGGGTTATTAATGGACAAAATATCAGTGGGCTATTAATGGACATATTATCAGTGGCTATTAATGGACATATTATCAGTGGCTATTAATGGACATATTATCAGTGGGTATAAATGGACATATTATCAGTGGCTATTAAAGGACATATTATCAGTGGGTATAAATGGACATATTATCAGTGGGCTATTAATGGACATATTATCAGTGGCTATTAATGGACATATTATCAGTGGGCTATTAATGGACACATTATCAGTGGGCTATTAATGGACATATTATCAGTGGGCTATTAGTGGACAAATTTTCAGTGGGCTATTAATGGAAAAATTATCACTGGCATTAATGGACATATTATCAGTGGGCTATTAATGGAAAAATTATCAGTGGGCTATTAATGGACATATTATCAGTGGGCTATTAATGGACATATTATCAGTGGCTATTAATGGACATATTATCAGTGGGCTATTAATGGACAAATTATCAGTGGCTATTAATGGAAAAATTATCACTGGCTATTAATGGACATATTATCAGTGGGCTATTAGTGGACAAATTATCAGTGGGCTATTAATGGACATATTATCAGTGACTATTAATGGACATATTATCAGTGGCTATTAATGGACATATTATCAGTGGCTATTAATGGACATATTATCAGTGGGCTATTAATGGACAAATTATCATTGGGCTATTAATGGACATATTATCAGTGGGCTATTAGTGGAAAAATTATCAGTGGGCTATTAATGGACATATTATCAGTGGGCTATTAATGGACATATTATCAGTGGCTATTAATGGACATATTATCAGTGTTCTATTAATGGAAAAATTTTCAGTGGCTATTAATGGACAAATTATCAGTGGGCTATTAATGGACAAATTATCAGTGGGCTATTAATGGACAAATTATCAGTGGGCTGTTAATGGACATATTATCAGTGGCTATTAATGGACAAATTATCAGTGGGCTGTTAATGGACATATCAGTGGGCTATTAATGGACAAATTATTAGTGGGCTATTAATGGACAAATTATCAGTGGCATATTGTTGGACAAATTATCAGTGGGCTATTAATGGACAAATTATCAGTGCCATATTAATGGACAAATTATCAGTGGCTATTAATGGACAAATTATCAGTGGGCTATTAATGGACATACTATCAGTTGGCTGTTAATGGACATATTATCAGTGGGTTATTAATGGACAAATTATCAGTGGTTATTAATGGAGAAATTATCAGTGGTTATAAATGGACAAATTATCAGTGGCTATTAATGGACAAATTATCAGTGACATATTAATGGACAAATTATCAGTGGGCTATTAATGGACATATTATCAGTGGCTATTAATGGACATATTATCAGTGGCTATTAATGGACATATTATCAGTGGGTTATTAATGGACAAATTATCAGTGGGCTATTAATGGACATATTATCAGTGGGTTATTAATGGACAAATTATCAGTGGGCTATTAATGGACATATTATCAGTGGTTATTATTGGACAAATTATTAGTGGGCTATTAATGGACATATTATCAGTGGGTTATTAATGGACAAATTATCAGTGGGCTATTAATGGACATATTATCAGTGGGCTATTAATGGACATATTATCAGTGGGCTATTAATGGACAAATTATCAGTGGCATATTAATGGACAAATTATCAGTGGTCTGTTAATGGACATATTATCAGTGGGTTATTAATGGACAAATTATCAGTGGGCTATTAATGGACATATTATCAGTGGGCTATTAGTGGACAAATTATCAGTGGCTATTAATGGACAAATTATCAGTGGTCTGTTAATGGACATATTATCAGTGGCTATTAATTGACAAATTATCAGTGGGCTGTTAATGGACATATTATCAGTGGCTATTAATGGACATATTATCAGTGGCTATTAATGGACATATTATCAGTGGTTATTATTGGACAAATTATTAGTGGGCTATTAATGGACATATTATCAGTGGGTTATTAATGGACAAATTATCAGTTGGCTGTTAATGGACATATTATCAGTGGGTTATTAATGGACAAATTATCAGTGGTTATAAATGGACAAATTATCAGTGGTTATAAATGGACAAATTATCAGTGGCTATTAATGGACAAATTATCAGTGACATATTAATGGACAAATTATCAGTGGGCTATTAATGGACATATTATCAGTGGCTATTAATGGACATATTATCAGTGGCTATTAATGGACATATTATCAGTGGGTTATTAATGGACAAATTATCAGTGGGCTATTAATGGACATATTATCAGTGGGTTATTAATGGACAAATTATCAGTGGGCTATTAATGGACATATTATCAGTGGTTATTATTGGACAAATTATTAGTGGGCTATTAATGGACATATTATCAGTGGGTTATTAATGGACAAATTATCAGTGGGCTATTAATGGACATATTATCAGTGGGCTATTAATGGACAAATTATCAGTGGCATATTAATGGACAAATTATCAGTGGCATATTAATGGACAAATTATCTGTGGCTATTAATGGACAAATTATCAGTGACATATTAATGGACAAATTATCAGTGGTCTGTTAATGGACATATTATCAGTGGTTATTAATGGACAAATTATCAGTGGGCTATTAATGGACATATTATCAGTGGGCTATTAGTGGACAAATTGTCAGTGGCTATTAATGGACAAATTATCAGTGGTCTGTTAATGGACAAATTATTAGTGGGCTATAAATGGACAAATTATCAGTGGCTATTAATGGACAAATTATCAGTGACATATTAATGGACAAATTATCAGTGGGCTGTTAATAGACATATTATCAGTGGGTTATTAATGGACAAATTGTCAGTGGGCTATTAATGGACATATTATCAGTGGCTATTAATGGACATATTATCAGTGGGTTATTAATGAACAAAATATCAGTGGGCTATTAATGGACATATTATCAGTGGCTATTAATGGACATATTATCAGTGGCTATTAATGGACATATTATAAGTGGTTATAAATGGACATATTATCAGTGGCTATTAATGGACATATTATCAGTGGGTTATTAATGGACATATTATCAGTGGCTATTAATGGACATATTATCAGTGGGCTATTAATGGACACATTATCAGTGGGCTATTAATGGACATATTATCAGTGGGCTATTAGTGTACAAATTATCAGTGGGCTATTAATGGAAAAATTATCACTGGCTATTAATGGACATATTATCAGTGGGCTATTAATGGAAAAATTATCAGTGGGCTATTAATGGACATATTATCAGTGGGCTATTAATGGACATATTATCAGTGGCTATTAATGGACATATTATCAGTGGGCTATTAATGGACAAATTATCAGTGGCTATTAATGGAAAAATTATCACTGGCTATTAATGGACATATTATCAGTGGGCTATTAGTGGACAAATTATCAGTGGGCTATTAATGGACATATTATCAGTGACTATTAATGGACATATTATCAGTGGCTATTAATGGACACATTATCAGTGGGCTATTAATGGAAAAATTATGAGTGGGCTATTAATGGACATATTATCAGTTGGCTATTAATGGACATATTATCAGTGGCTATTAATGGACTTATTATCAGTGTTCTATTAATGGAAAAATTATCAGTGGCTATTAATGGACAAATTATCAGTGGGCTATTAATGGACAAATTATCAGTGGGCTGTTAATGGACATATTATCAGTGGCTATTAATTGACAAATTATCAGTGGGCTGTTAATGGACATATCAGTGGGCTATTAATGGACAAATTATTAGTGGGCTATTAATGGACAAATTATCAGTGGCATATTGTTGGACAAATTATCAGTGGCATATTAATGGACAAATTATCAGTGCCATATTAATGGACAAATTATCAGTGGCTATTAATGGACAAATTATAAGTGGGCTATTAATGGACATACTATCAGTTGGCTGTTAATGGACATATTATCAGTGGGTTATTAATGGACAAATTATCAGTGGTTATTAATGGAGAAATTATCAGTGGTTATTAATGGACAAATTATCAGTGGCTATTAATGGACAAATTATCAGTGACATATTAATGGACAAATTATCAGTGGGCTATTAATGGACATATTATCAGTGGCTATTAATGGACATATTATCAGTGGCTATTAATGGACATATTATCAGTGGGTTATTAATGGACAAATTATCAGTGGGCTATTAATGGACATATTATCAGTGGGTTATTAATGGACAAATTATCAGTGGGCTATTAATGGACACATTATCAGTGGGCTATTAATGGACATATTATCAGTGGGCTATTAATGGACATATTATCAGTGGCATATTGTTGGACAAATTATCAGTGGCATATTAATGGACATATTATCAGTGGTTATTATTGGACAAATTATTAGTGGGCTATTAATGGACATATTATCAGTGGGTTATTAATGGACAAATTATCAGTGGGCTATTAATGGACATATTATCAGTGGGCTATTAATGGACATATTATCAGTGGGCTATTAATGGACATATTATCAGTGGCATATTGTTGGACAAATTATCAGTGGCATATTAATGGACAAATTATCAGTGGCTATTAATGGACAAATTATCAGTGACATATTAATGGACAAATTATCAGTGGTCTGTTAATGGACATATTATCAGTGGGTTATTAATGGACAAATTATCAGTGGGCTATTAATGGACATATTATCAGTGGGCTATTAGTGGACAAATTATCAGTGGCTATTAATGGACAAATTATCAGTGGTCTGTTAATGGACATATTATCAGTGGCTATTAATGGACAAATTATCAGTGGGCTGTTAATGGACATATTATCAGTGGCTATTAATGGACAAATTATTAGTGGGCTATAAATGGACAAATTATCAGTGGCTATTAATGGACAAATTATCAGTGACATATTAATGGACAAATTATCAGTGGGCTGTTAATAGACATATTATCAGTGGGCTATTAGTGGACAAATTATCAGTGGGCTATTAATGGAAAAATTATCACTGGCTATTAATGGACATATTATCAGTGGGCTATTAGTGGACAAATTATCCGTGGGCTGTTAATAGACATATTATCAGTGGGCTATTAGTGGACAAATTATCAGTGGGCTATTAATGGAAAAATTATCACTGGCTATTAATGGACATATTATCAGTGGGCTATTAGTGGACAAATTATCCGTGGGCTATTAATGGAAAAATTATCAGTGGCTATTAATGGACAAATTATCAGTGGGCTATTAATGGACAAATTATCAGTGGGCTGTTAATGGACATATTATCAGTGGCTATTAATGGACAAATTATTAGTGGGCTATTAATGGACAAATTATCAGTGGCATATTGTTGGACAAATTATCAGTGGCATATTAATGGACAAATTATCAGTGGCATATTAATGGACTAATTATGAGTGGCTATTAATGGACAAATTATCAGTGGGCTATTAATGGACATACTATCAGTTGGCTGTTAATGGACATATTATCAGTGGGTTATTAATGGACAAATTATCAGTGGTTATTAATGGAGAAATTATCAGTGGTTATTAATGGACAAATTATCAGTGGCTATTAATGGACAAATTATCAGTGACATATTGATGGACAAATTATCAGTGGACTATTAATGGACATATTATCAGTGGCTATTAATGGACATATTATCAGTGGCTATTAATGGACATATTATCAGTGGGTTATTAATGGACAAATTATCAGTGGGCTTTTAATGGACATATTATCAGTGGGTTATTAATGGACAAATTATCAGTGGGCTATTAATGGACATATTATCAGTGGCATATTGTTGGACAAATTATCAGTGGCATATTAATGGACAAATTATCAGTGGCTATTAATGGACAAATTATCAGTGACATATTAATGGACAAATTATCAGTGGGCTGTTAATGGACATATTATCAGTGGGTTATTAATGGACAAATTATCAGTGGGCTATTAATGGACATATTATCAGTGGGCTATTAGTGGACAAATTATCAGTGGCTATTAATGGACAAATTATCAGTGGTCTGTTAATGGACATATTATCAGTGGCTATTAATGGACAAATTATCAGTGGGCTGTTAATGGACATATTATCAGTGGCTATTAATGGACAAATTATTAGTGGGCTATAAATGGACAAATTATCAGTGGGCTAATAATGGACATATTATCAGTGGCATATTGATGGACAAATTATCAGTGGCATATTAATGGTCAAATTATCAGTGGCTATTAATGGACAAATTATCAGTGACATATTAATGGACAAATTATCAGTGGGCTGTTAATAGACATATTATCAGTGGGTTATTAATGGACAAATTATCAGTGTGCTATTAATGGACATATTATCAGTGGGTTATTAATGGACAAATTATCAGTGGCTATTAATGGACAAATTATCAGTGACATATTAATGGACAAATTGTCAGTGGGCTATTAATGGACATATTATCAGTGGCTATTAATGGACATATTATCAGTGGGTTATTAATGGACAAAATATCAGTGGGCTATTAATGGACATATTATCAGTGGGTTATTAATGGACAAATTATCAGTGGGTTATTAATGGACATATTATCAGTGGGCTATTAATGGACACATTATCAGTGGGCTATTAATGGACAAATTATCAGTGGGCTATTAGTGGACAAATTATCAGTGGGCTATTAGTGGACAAATTATCAGTGGCTATTAATGGACTAATTATCAGTGGTCTGTTAATGGACATATTATCAGTGGCTATTAATGGACAAATTATCAGTGGGCTGTTAATGGACATATTATCAGTGGCTATTAATGGACAAATTATTAGTGGGCTATAAATGGACAAATTATCAGTGGTATATTAATGGTCAAATTATCAGGGTCTATTAATGGACAAATTATCAGTGACATATTAATGGACAAATTATCAGTGGACTATTAATGGACGACAAATTATCAGTGGCATATTAATGGACAAATTATCAGTGGACTATTAATGGACGACAAATTATCAGTGGCATATTAATGGACAAATTATCAGTGGTCTATTAATGGACGACAAATTATCAGTGGCTATTAATGGACATATTATCAGTGGCTAATAATGGACAAATAATCAGTGGGTTTTAATGGACAAATTATCAGTGGCTATTAATGGACATATTATCAGTGGGCTATTAATGGACATATTATCAGTGGGCTATTAATGGACATATTATCAGTGGCTCTTTATGGACATATTATCAGAGGGCTATTAATGGACATATTATCAGTGGGCTATTAATGGACAAATTATCAGTGGCTATTAATGGACATATTATCAGTGGTTATTAATAGACAAACTATCAGTGGGCTATTAATGGACAAATTATCAGTGGTTATTAATGGACATATTATCAGTGGGTTATTAATGGCATATTATCAGTGGGCTATTAATGGACATATTATCAGTGGGCTATTAATGGACATATTATCAGTGGCTATTAATGGACATATTATCAGTGGTTATTAATGGACAAACTATCAGTGGGCTATTAATGGACAAATTATCAGTGGTTATTAATGGACATATTATCAGTGGGTTATTAATGGACATATTATCAGTGTGCTATTAATGAACATATTATCAAAGGGCTATTAATGGACATATTATCAGTGGGCTATTAATGGACATATTATCAGTGGGCTATTAATGGACAAATTATCAGTGGCTATTAATGGACATATTATCAGTGGTTATTAATGGACAAACTATCAGTGGGCTATTAATGGACAAATTATCAGTGTTTATTAATGGACATATTATCAGTGGGTTATTAATGGACATATTATCAGTGGGCTATTAATGGACATATTATCAGTGGGCTATTAATGGACAAATTATCAGTGGGCTATTAATGGACAAATTATCAGTGGGCTATTAATGGACACATTATCAGTGGGCTATTAATGGACATATTATCAGTGGGCTATTAATGAACATATTATCAGTGGGCTATTAATGGACATATTATCAGTGGGCTATTAATGGACATATTATCAGTGGCTATTAATGGACATATTATCAGTGGGCTATTAATGGACATATTATCAGTGGGCTATTAATGGACATATTATCAGTGGCATATTAATGGACATATTATCAGTATGCTATTAATGGACAAATTATCAGTGGCATATTAATGGACATATTATCAGTGGGCCATTAATGGACAAATTATCAGTGGGCTATTAATGGACATATTATCAGTGGGCTATTAATGGACATATTATCAGTGGGCTATTAATGGACATATTATCAGTGGGCTATTAATGGACATATTATCAGTGGGTTATTAATGGACATATTATCAGTGGCTATTAATGGACATATTATCAGTGGGCTATTAATGGACAAATTATCAGTGGGCTATTAATGGACATATTATCAGTGGGCTATTAATGGACATATTATCAGTGGGCTATTAATGGACATATTATCAGTGGCTATTAATGGACATATTATCAGTGGGCTATTAATGGACAAATTATCAGTGGGCTATTAATGGACATATTATCATTGGGCTATTAATGGACATATTATCAGTGAGCTATTAATGGACATATTATCAGTGGGCTATTAATGGACATATTATCAGTGGGCTATTAATGGACATATTATCAGTGGCATATTAATGGACATATTATCAGTGGCTATTAATGGACATATTATCAGTGGGCTATTAATGGACATATTATCAGTGGGTTATTAATGGACATATTATCAGTGGCATATTAATGGACATATTATCAGTGGCTATTAATGGACATGTTATCAGTGGGCTATTAATGGACATATTATCAGTGGCATATTAATGGACATATTATCAGTCGGCTATTAAAGTTGGGGCTATTATACCCTGAAGTTACATCCCCCCAATGTGCTTCGATTCAGACCTGTTTTCCCATTTTGTTGTGTATGTTTGCTTGTAACCATTGTTTGTTTGTTATATATTGTTATCATTTCATATTTTTCCTGCAGTGTGTATATTAGCCTTCTCTGTCTTTGCTAATTAAAATGTCTACACATGATGCAATCATTTCAGCACACGGTAACACTTTGCTTACACGTCTCCTGTAACTTTTCCATCAGTCATCACCTGAAACATTACAAACATCTGCCTACAGAGAAATCACCGTGACTCTGAAGAGCTGACAGCTCGTGTGCTCCGGGACCTATTATTCTGCCAGCAATGATTGCATTTAATTAGCCTCCCTCTCACATGGCATTATCAGATCAGACATGTAACGCTGATACCCTGAGGATCAACAGGCTGACGATGTGGATGAACAGCGCCTAGAGAGTCGGAGAAACAAGGAACCATCCTGCCAATTAACTCTTATTATGACAAGCAAGTGAAATGTAGGAATTGTATAGCACTGCTGTATATGTAATGTCCATCTCTGTGTATATATGAAGGGAACAGCAAAGGGCCTATTCAATAAAGAGAGAACTGCAGAGATTGAGATGGGAATTTCAAACTTAAGACCAATGTAGACGAGTTGGAAAAATTCTCCCATGCAGATGAATGAGAGAATATTTCTAATTCTGCTACTTTGGCCTTAAGTTTTAAATTCCTTTCTCAATTCCCTGCAATTTTCTCTTTATTAACACATATATTAAACTTTCCTTGGTCTACTTCTATAGAAGCACAAGCGATAAATACCTTGGCCCCAGTACGAGGATAAAATGCTTAGTACTTTTCAAGATCCAGGTCACTTTATGGTCTGGCCGCCAGCCGCCATGCTTGCCTGTGAAGCTGACAGACTCTCTCTCTGCTAAGTCATCCTTTCTAATCAACAGAAGGGCCTTAAACGAGGTATCAGCTAGTGATTATATATCCAAATAAGAAGACAGTTATCACTCATCAGCAGGGAAGGGCTGGCCACTGTTGGACCGGGGTAGGTGGGGCAAATACAATTTAGCTGCCTTTGTACCAGTGGTGTATTTAGGTTTTGTGCTGCTTAGGACTAACTAGACTATATTTGACCCATTCTTCTTCCTATTTAGGATTCACATTCATTGACCCCCAAACACCTTGTCAAGACCATATCTGTCCCCCACACATGCCAGTGCCATCTCTGTGTGTCCAAACACTTTTCCCATGCCTTATCTATGCCCAAACACCTTCCCAGCGCCATCTCTGTATCAAAACACCTTCCCAGTGCCATCTCTATACCAAAACACCTTCCCAGATCCATCTGTGATCCCAGAGGGCATATCCGGGGTTTGCAACATGGGTGCTGGGGTGTGTTATGGGTGTGCAATGTGGGAGCTATAGAAAGTCCTGTGGATTAAATGTGGCTGCTATGGCAAGTGATGTGGGGGCAATAAAAAAGGCATGCAGGACAAATGGAGTGGAGGGTGGGGGCCAACACCATTTCTCCAGGAAGAGGTACCACAATTTGTGATGGCAGGCCTTATGACATGGGAATTTAAAAGTTAGAAATGGTGCAGCCCCAGCCCATTGAAAGAGATAAGAGAGCAGTTCAGGGGGAAAATTGCCTTCCTGCCCCCTTTGCCAGACCTCATCCGCTTTTCAGCCTCCAAGAGAAGTGATCACTCGATCAAGTGCTCTACTGAGAGATAGAGCTGTGTGTAGATGTGTAGTGTATCTATAAAAAGAAAGATAAATATGGGCAACTCAGTGTGTAATATGTGAAATAGAGCGGTCAACCAATGTGTAAAATGTGAAATAGAGGGGCAACTCAGTGTGTAATATAGAAAATAAAGAGGTCACTCACTGTGTAATATGTGAAATAGAGGGGCAACTCAGTGTGTAATATAGAAAATAGAGAGGTCACTCACTGTGTAATATGTGAAATAGAGGGACAACTCACTGTGTAATATGGGAAATAGAGGGACAACTCAATGTGTAATATGTGAAATAGAGGGACAACTCACTGTGTAATATGGGAAATAGAGGGACAACTCAATGTGCAATATAGAAAATAGAGAGGTCACTCACTGTGTAATATGGGAAATAAAGGGACAACTCAATGTGTAATATAGAAAATAGAGAGGTCACTCACTGTGTAATATGGGAAATAAAGGGACAACTCAATGTGTAATATAGAAAATAGAGAGGTCACTCACTGTGTAATATGGGAAATAAAGGGACAACTCAATGTGTAATATAGAAAATAGAGAGGTCACTAACTGTGTAATCTGTGAAATAGAGGGACAATTCACTGTGTAATATGGGAAATAAAGGAACAACTCAATGTGTAATATGGGAAATAGAGAGGTCACTAACTGTGTAATATGGCAAATAGAGTGGTCACCCACTGTGTAATATGGGAAATAAAGGAACAACTCAATGTGTAATATGGGAAATAGAGAGGTCACTAACTGTGTAATATGGGAAATAGAGAGGTCACTAACTGTGTAATATGGCAAATAGAGAGGTCACTAACTGTGTAATATGGGAAATAGAGAGGTCACTAACTGTGTAATATGGGAAATAGAGAGGTCACTAACTGTGTAAAATGGCAAATAGAGAGGTTACTAACTGTGTAATATTGGAAATAAAGGGACAACTCAATGTGTAATTTAGAAAATAGAGGGGAAACTCACTGAGTAAAATGAGAAATATAGGGGCCTCTCACTGTGTAATATGAGAAATAAGGAGCCACTCACTGTGTAATATGAGAAATAAGGAGCCAGTCACTAAATAATATGGGAAATAAGGAGCCACTCACTGTGTAATATGAGAAATAAGGAGCCACTCACTGTGTAATATGAGAAATAAGGAGCCACTCACTGTGTAATATGAGAAATAAGGAGCCAGTCACTAAATAATATGGGAAATAAGTAGCCACTTGCTGTGTAATATGGGAAATAAGGAGCCACTCACTGTGTAATATGGGAAATAAGGAGCCACTCACTGTGTAATATGGGAAATAAGGAGCCACTCACTGTGTAATATGAGAAATAAGGAGCCAGTCACTAAATAATATGGGAAATAAGTAGCCACTTGCTGTGTAATATTGGAAATAAGGAGCCACTCACTGTGTAATATGGGAAATAAGGAGCAACTCACTTTTTAATATGGGAAATAAAGGGGCATCTCACTGTGTAATATGGGAAATAAGGAGCCACTCACTGTGTAATATGGGAAATAAGGAGCAACTCACTTTTTAATATGGGAAATAAAGGGGCCTCTCACTGTGTAATATGGGAAATAAAGGGACCATCTACTGTGTAATATGGGAAATATAGGGGCCTCTCACTGTGTAATATGGTAAATAAGGAGCCACTCACTGTGTAATATGAGAAATAAGGAGCCACTCACTGTGTAATATGAGAAATAAGGAGCCACTCACTGTGTAATATGGGAAATAAGGAGCCACTCACTGTGTAATATGGGAAATAAGGAGCCACTCACTGTGTAATATGGGAAATAAGGAGCCACTCACTGTGTAATATGGGAAATAAGGAGCCACTCACTGTGTAATATGAGAAATAAGGAGCCACTCACTGTGTAATATGGGAAATAAGGAGCCACTCACTGTGTAATATGAGAAATAAGGAGCCACTCACTGTGTAATATGGGAAATAAGGAGCCACTCACTGTGTAATATGGGAAATAAGGAGCCACTCACTGTGTAATATGAGAAATAAGGAGCCACTCACTGTGTAATATGGGAAATAAGGAGCCACTCACTGTGTAATATGGGAAATAAGGAGCCACTCACTGTGTAATATGGGAAATAAGGAGCCACTCACTGTGTAATATGGGAAATAAGGAGCCACTCACTGTGTAATATGAGAAATAAGGAGCCACTCACTAAATAATATAGGAAATAAATAGCCACTTGCTGTGTAATATGGGAAATAAGGAGCCACTCACTGTGTAATATGGTAAATAAGGAGCCACTCACTGTGTAATATGGTAAATAAGGAGCCACTCACTGTGTAATATGGGAAATAAAGGGGCCTCTCACTGTGTAATATGGGAAATAAGGAGCAACTCACTGTGTAATATGGGAAATAAGGAGCCACTCACTGTGTAATATGGGAAATAAGGAGCCACTCACTGTGTAATATGGGAAATAAGGAGCAACTCACTGTGTAATATGGGAAATAAGGAGCAACTCACTGTGTAATATGGGAAATAAGGAGCCACTCACTGTGTAATATGGGAAATAAGGAGCAACTCACTGTGTAATATGGGAAATAAGGAGCAACTCACTGTGTAATATGGGAAATAAGGAGCCACTCACTGTGTAATATGGGAAATAAGGAGCAACTCACTGTGTAATATGGGAAATAAGGAGCCACTCACTGTGTAATATGGGAAATAACGCGCCACTCGCTGTGCAATATGGGAAATAAGGAGCCACTTGCTGTTTCATGTATAATGGTGTAATAATATAGGCCCCGGAAATAAAGGGTGTACAGGATAATATGGGAGATAGAGAGCGTGCTCATAGGGATATAAAGGGTGTACAGGATAATCTGTGAGATAGAGCCAGTGCTCACAGGGATATAAAGGGTGTACAGGATAATCTGTGAGATAGAGCCCGTGCTCATAGGGATATAAAGGGTGTACAGGATAATCTGTGAGATAGAGCCCGTGCTCATAGGGATATAAAGGGTGTACAGGATAATCTGGGAGATAGGGCCCGTGCTCACAGGGATATAAAGGGTGTACAGGATAATCTGGGAGATAGGGCCCGTGCTCACAGGGATATAAAGGGTGTACAGGATAATCTGGGAGATAGAGAGCGTGCTCACAGGGATATAAAGGGTGTACAGGATAATCTGGGAGATAGGGCCCGTGCTCACAGGGATATAAAGGGTGTACAGGATAATCTGGGAGATAGAGAGCGTGCTCATAGGGATATAAAGGGTGTACAGGATAATCTGGGAGATAGGGCCCGTGCTCACAGGGATATAAAGGGTGTACAGGATAATCTGGGAGATAGAGAGCGTGCTCACAGGGATATAAAGGGTGTACAGGATAATCTGGGAGATAGAGAGCGTGCTCACAGGGATATAAAGGGTGTACAGGATAATCTGGGAGATAGGGCCCGTGCTCACAGGGATATAAAGGGTGTACAGGATAATCTGGGAGATAGAGAGCGTGCTCACAGGGATATAAAGGGTGTACAGGATAATCTGGGAGATAGAGAGCGTGCTCACAGGGATATAAAGGGTGTACAGGATAATCTGGGAGATAGAGCCCGTGCTCACAGGGATATAAAGGGTGTACAGGATAATCTGGGAGATAGAGAGCGTGCTCACAGGGATATAAAGGGTGTACAGGATAATCTGGGAGAAACAGCCCGTGCTCACCGGGATATAAAGGGTGTACAGGATAATCTGGGAGAAAGAGTGCGTGCTCACCGGGATATAAAGGGTGTACAGGATAATCTGGGAGAAAGAGAGCGTGCTCACAGGGATATAAAGGGTGTACAGGATAATCTGGGAGATAGAGAGCGTGCTCACAGGGATATAAAGGGTGTACAGGATAATCTGGGAGATAGAGAGCGTGCTCACAGGGATATAAAGGGTGTACAGGATAATCTGGGAGATAGAGCCCGTGCTCACAGGGATATAAAGGGTGTACAGGATAATCTGGGAGATAGGGCCCGTGCTCACAGGGATATAAAGGGTGTACAGGATAATCTGGGAGATAGGGCCCGTGCTCACAGGGATATAAAGGGTGTACAGGATAATCTGGGAGATAGGGCCCGTGCTCACAGGGATATAAAGGGTGTACAGGATAATCTGGGAGATAGGGCCCGTGCTCACAGGGATATAAAGGGTGTACAGGATAATCTGGGAGATAGGGCCCGTGCTCACAGGGATATAAAGGGTGTACAGGATAATCTGGGAGATAGAGAGCGTGCTCACAGGGATCTAAAGGGTGTACAGGATAATCTGGGAGATAGAGAGCGTGCTCACAGGGATATAAAGGGTGTACAGGATAATCTGGGAGAAACAGCCCGTGCTCACCGAGATATAAAGGGTGTACAGGATAATCTGGGAGATAGAGAGCGTGCTCACAGGGATATAAAGGGTGTACAGGATAATCTGGGAGAAAGAGAGCGTGCTCACAGGGATATAAAGGGTGTACAGGATAATTTGGGAGAAAGAGAGCGTGCTCACAGGGATATAAAGGGTGTACAGGATAATCTGGGAGATAGAGAGCGTGCTCACAGGGATATAAAGGGTGTACAGGATAATCTGGGAGATAGAGCCCGTGCTCACAGGGATATAAAGGGTGTACAGGATAATCTGGGAGATAGAGAGCGTGCTCACAGGGATATAAAGGGTGTACAGGATAATCTGGGAGATAGGGCCCGTGCTCACAGGGATATAAAGGGTGTACAGGATAATCTGGGAGATAGAGCCCGTGCTCACCGGGATATAAAGGGTGTACAGGATAATCTGGGAGAAACAGCCCGTGCTCACCGGGATATAAAGGGTGTACAGGATAATCAGGGAGAAACAGCCCGTGCTCACCGGGATATAAAGGGTGTACAGGATAATCTGGGAGATAGAGAGCGTGCTCACAGGGATATAAAGGGTGTACAGGATAATCTGGGAGATAGAGCCCGTGCTCACAGGGATATAAAGGGTGTACAGGATAATCTGGGAGATAGAGCCCGTGCTCACAGGGATATAAAGGGTGTACAGGATAATTTGGGAGATAGAGAGCGTGCTCACAGGGATATAAAGGGTGTACAGGATAATCTGGGAGATAGGGCCCGTGCTCACAGGGATATAAAGGGTGTACAGGATAATCTGGGAGATAGAGCCCGTGCTCACAGGGATATAAAGGGTGTACAGGATAATCTGGGAGATAGAGAGCGTGCTCACAGGGATATAAAGGGTGTACAGGATAATCTGGGAGATAGGGCCCGTGCTCACAGGGATATAAAGGGTGTACAGAATAATCTGGGAGATAGAGAGCGTGCTCACAGGGATATAAAGGGTGTACAGGATAATCTGGGAGATAGAGAGCGTGCTCACAGGGATATAAAGGGTGTACAGGATAATCTGGGAGATAGGGCCCGTGCTCACAGGGATATAAAGGGTGTACAGGATAATCTGGGAGATAGGGCCCGTGCTCACAGGGATATAAAGGGTGTACAGGATAATCTGGGAGATAGAGAGCGTGCTCACAGGGATATAAAGGGTGTACAGGATAATCTGGGAGATAGAGCCCGTGCTCACAGGGATATAAAGGGTGTACAGGATAATCTGGGAGATAGAGCCCGTGCTCACAGGGATATAAAGGGTGTACAGGATAATCTGGGAGATAGGGCCCGTGCTCACAGGGATATAAAGTGTGTACAGGATAATCTGGGAGATAGAGAGCGTGCTCACAGGGATATAAAGGGTGTACAGGATAATCTGGGAGATAGGGCCCGTGCTCACAGGGATATAAAGGGTGTACAGGATAATCTGGGAGATAGAGAGCGTGCTCACAGGGATATAAAGGGTGTACAGGATAATCTGGGAGATAGAGAGCGTGCTCACAGGGATATAAAGGGTGTACAGGATAATCTGGGAGATAGAGAGCGTGCTCACAGGGATATAAAGGGTGTACAGGATAATCTGGGAGATAGAGAGCGTGCTCACAGGGATATAAAGGGTTTATTGATATGAAAATCTTTAATGAATTCCACTCGTTATTATATTGAGCATTACAGGTTTATTCTGACCTCTTTCTTTGTGGTGTTTATGCTTATATTGGGCCATGTCATTGATTAGCTTCTAGTATCCTTTATTAATGTCAGTATCTCTTTCACACACCTTTCTATTGCAAACCCCTGGGTTTTCTAACATGTCTTTATAATTAGTCTCTTGGGATAAACTCAGCTCTAACGCTAGCGCCTAGAATACGTTTAATTACCATCATGTTTCCAAATAAAATATAATGGTGGATCAGATCCCAAGAGACCCCAAGAGCTGACGTTTAATTGCACATTGAAAGAACTAACAGGAGGATTAAATCGTGATTAACCTAATTGGATTGTGTTCAGTCCGTCAGGCTAATTAACTCTTCCAACCACTTCATCTGTGTTAAACAAGGAAAGGTTTCTTTTCATGTTGTCTTAATTCAAGTGCAGTAAAAAGGGTCTTTTTATACAAAATAGACAGAAAGAGCGATGTCTGCTGAAATGGACTGGTCGAGGAATGAATTAACACTGTTACAAGACAGAGACACAAAACGTCACACAAAGATAGACAGACAGACAGATAGACGGAACGATAGAGAGAGGACGAGAGATAGATAGCTCAGGATACAGAAATAGATAGATAACCTGAGAGAGACAGAGATAGATTTAGACAGACAGATAGATAGACAGACAAACAGATAGTCAGACAGACAGACAGACAGACTGAACGATAGAAAGAGAGAGGACGAGAGATAGATAGCTCAGGATACAGAAATAGATAGATAACCTGAGAGAGACAGAGATAGAGATAGACAGACAGATAGATAGACAGACAAACAGATAGACAGACAGACAGACAGACAGACTGAACGATAGAAAGAGAGAGGACGAGAGATAGATAGCTCAGGATACAGAAATAGATAGATAACCTGAGAGAGACAGAGATAGAGATAGACAGACAGATAGATAGACAGACAAACAGATAGACAGACAGACAGACAGACAGACTGAACGATAGAAAGAGAGAGGACGAGAGATAGATAGCTCAGGATACAGAAATAGATAGATAACCTGAGAGAGACAGAGATAGAGATAGACAGACAGATAGATAGACAGACAAACAGATAGACAGACAGACAGACTGAACGATAGAAAGAGAGAGGACGAGAGATAGATAGCTCAGGATACAGAAATAGATAGATAACCTGAGAGAGACAGAGATAGAAATAGACAGACAGATAGATGGACAGACAAACAGAGAGAGAGAGAAAGGACTTAGAGATAGATAGATAGATAGATAGATAGGCAGATAGATGGATAGATAGATAGATAGATAGATAGATAGATAGATAGATAGATAGATAGATAGATAGAGAGGCAGATAGATATATAGATAGATAGATAGATAGATAGATAGATAGATAGATAGATAGATAGATAGATAGATAGGCAGATAGATAGATAGATAGATAGATAGATAGAGAGGCAGATAGATAGAAATATAGATAAATAGATAGATAGATAGATAGATAGATAGATAGGACTTAGAGATAGATAGATGATAGATAGATAGATAGATAGATAGATAGGCAGATAGATAGGCAGATAGATAGGCAGATAGATAGGCAGATAGATAGATACGGTGAGAGATAGAACTTAGAGATAGATATATAACAAGAGAGAGAGAGAGAGAGAGAGAGAGAGAGAGATACAGAGATAGATAGATAGAGAGACAGTAAGATATATAGATCAAGAGAGAGACAGAAATTGACAGAGTGACAAACAAGCAGATAGATAGATAACCAGAGAGAGAAAGACAGTGATAGATAGAGAGACAGTCACATATATAGGTAACCAGAGAGAGAGAGAGAGACAGACAGATATATAGATAACCACAGAGAGAGAGAGAGACAGAGAGAGACAGACAGATATATATTACGACAGATAAGATCCCTACAAGCTGATCCTGCAGTAGGTGAAATCATTACTGTTAGTAACCTTTCTGCAGTAGGTGAAATCATTACTGTTAGTAACCTTTCTGCAGCAGTAGGTGAAATCATTACTGTCAGTAACCTTTCTGCAGTATGTGAAATCATTACTGTCAGTAACCTTTCTGCTGCAGTAGGTGAAATCATTACTGTTAGTAACCTTTCTGCAGTAGGTGAAATCATTACTGTTAGTAACCTTTCTGCAGCAGGTGAAATCATTACTGTTAGTAACATTTCTGCTGCAGTAGGTGAAATCATTACTGTTAGTAACCTTTCTGCAGTAGGTGAAATCATTACTGTTAGTAACCTTTCTGCAGCAGGTGAAATCATTACTGTTAGTAACCTTTCTGCAGCAGTAGGTGAAATCATTACTGTTAGTAACCTTTCTGCAGCAGGTGAAATCATTACTGTTAGTAACCTTTCTGCAGCAGTAGGTGAAATCATTACTGTTAGTAACCTTTCTGCAGTAGGTGAAATCATTACTGTTAGTAACCTTTCTGCAGCAGTAGGTGAAATCATTACTGTTAGTAACCTTTCTGCTGCAGTATGTGAAATCATTACTGTTAGTAACCTTTCTGCTGCAGTAAGTGAAATCATTACTGTTAGTAACCTTTCTGCAGCAGTATGTGAAATCATTACTGTTAGTAACCTTTCTGCAGCAGTAGGTGAAATCATTACTGTTAGTAACCTTTCTGCTGCAGTAGGTGAAATCATTACTGTCAGTAACCTTTCTGCAGTATGTGAAATCATTACTGTTAGTAACCTTTCTGCTGCAGTAGGTGAAATCATTACTGTTAGTAACCTTTCTGCTGCAGTAGGTGAAATCATTACTGTTAGTAACCTTTCTGCTGCAGTAGGTGAAATCATTACTGTTAGTAACCTTTCCGCAGCAGTATGTGAAATCATTACTGTTAGTAACCTTTCTGCAGTAGGTGAAATCATTACTGTTAGTAACCTTTCTGCAGTAGGTGAAATCATTACTGTTAGTAACCTTTCTGCTGCAGTAGGTGAAATCATTACTGTTAGTAACCTTTCTGCTGCAGTATGTGAAATCATTACTGTCAGTAACCTTTCCACAGCAGTAGGTGAAATCATTACTGTTAGTAACCTTTCTGCTGCAGTATGTGAAATCATTACTGTTAGTAACCTTTCTGCAGTATGTGAAATCATTACTGTTAGTAACCTTTCTGCAGCAGTAGGTGAAATCATTACTGTTAGTAACCTTTCTGCAGTAGGTGAAATCATTACTGTCAGTAACCTTTCTGCTGCAGTCGGTGAAATCATTACTGTTAGTAACCTTTCTGCAGCAGTAGGTGAAATCATTACTGTTAGTAACCTTTCTGCAGTAGGTGAAATCATTAATGTTAGTAACCTTTCTGCAGTATGTGAAATCATTACTGTTAGTAACCTTTCTGCAGTATGTGAAATCATTAATGTTAGTAACCTTTCTGCAGTAGGTGAAATCATTACTGTTAGTAACCTTTCTGCAGCAGTAGGTGAAATCATTACTGTTAGTAACCTTTCTGCAGTATGTGAAATCATTACTGTCAGTAACCTTTCTGCTGCAGTAGGTGAAATCATTACTGTTAGTAACCTTTCTGCAGTAGGTGAAATCATTACTGTTAGTAACCTTTCTGCAGCAGGTGAAATCATTACTGTTAGTAACATTTCTGCTGCAGTAGGTGAAATCATTACTGTTAGTAACCTTTCTGCAGTAGGTGAAATCATTACTGTTAGTAACCTTTCTGCAGCAGGTGAAATCATTACTGTTAGTAACCTTTCTGCAGCAGTAGGTGAAATCATTACTGTTAGTAACCTTTCTGCAGCAGGTGAAATCATTACTGTTAGTAACCTTTCTGCAGCAGTAGGTGAAATCATTACTGTTAGTAACCTTTCTGCAGTAGGTGAAATCATTACTGTTAGTAACCTTTCTGCAGCAGTAGGTGAAATCATTACTGTTAGTAACCTTTCTGCTGCAGTATGTGAAATCATTACTGTTAGTAACCTTTCTGCTGCAGTAAGTGAAATCATTACTGTTAGTAACCTTTCTGCAGCAGTATGTGAAATCATTACTGTTAGTAACCTTTCTGCAGCAGTAGGTGAAATCGTTACTGTTAGTAACCTTTCTGCTGCAGTAGGTGAAATCATTACTGTCAGTAACCTTTCTGCAGTATGTGAAATCATTACTGTTAGTAACCTTTCTGCTGCAGTAGGTGAAATCATTACTGTTAGTAACCTTTCTGCTGCAGTAGGTGAAATCATTACTGTTAGTAACCTTTCTGCTGCAGTAGGTGAAATCATTACTGTTAGTAACCTTTCCGCAGCAGTATGTGAAATCATTACTGTTAGTAACCTTTCTGCAGTAGGTGAAATCATTACTGTTAGTAACCTTTCTGCAGTAGGTGAAATCATTACTGTTAGTAACCTTTCTGCTGCAGTAGGTGAAATCATTACTGTTAGTAACCTTTCTGCTGCAGTAGGTGAAATCATTACTGTCAGTAACCTTTCCACAGCAGTAGGTGAAATCATTACTGTTAGTAACCTTTCTGCTGCAGTATGTGAAATCATTACTGTTAGTAACCTTTCTGCAGTATGTGAAATCATTACTGTTAGTAACCTTTCTGCAGCAGTAGGTGAAATCATTACTGTTAGTAACCTTTCTGCAGTAGGTGAAATCATTACTGTCAGTAACCTTTCTGCTGCAGTAGGTGAAATCATTACTGTTAGTAACCTTTCTGCAGCAGTAGGTGAAATCATTACTGTTAGTAACCTTTCTGCAGTAGGTGAAATCATTAATGTTAGTAACCTTTCTGCAGTATGTGAAATCATTACTGTTAGTAACCTTTCTGCAGTATGTGAAATCATTAATGTTAGTAACCTTTCTGCAGTAGGTGAAATCATTACTGTTAGTAACCTTTCTGCAGCAGTAGGTGAAATCATTACTGTTAGTAACCTTTCTGCTGCAGTAGGTGAAATCATTACTGTTAGTAACCTTTCTGCAGTATGTGAAATCATTAATGTTAGTAACCTTTCTGCAGTAGGTGAAATCATTAATGTTAGTAACCTTTCTGCTGCAGTAGGTGAAATCATTACTGTTAGTAACCTTTCTGCTGCAGTAAGTGAAATCATTACTGTTAGTAACCTTTCTGCAGCAGTAGGTGAAATCATTACTGTCAGTAACCTTTCTGCAGTATGTGAAATCATTACTGTTAGTAACCTTTCTGCAGTATGTGAAATCATTACTGTCAGTAACCTTTCTGCTGCAGTAAGTGAAATCATTACTGTTAGTAACCTTTCTGCAGCAGTAGGTGAAATCATTACTGTCAGTAACCTTTCTGCAGTATGTGAAATCATTACTGTCAGTAACCTTTCTGCAGTAGGTGAAATCATTACTGTTAGTAACCTTTCTGCTGCAGTAAGTGAAATCATTACTGTTAGTAACCTTTCTGCAGCAGTAGGTGAAATCATTACTGTCAGTAACCTTTCTGCAGTATGTGAAATCATTACTGTCAGTAACCTTTCTGCTGCAGTAGGTGAAATCATTACTGTCAGTAACCTTTCTGCTGCAGTAGGTGAAATCATTACTGTCAGTAACCTTTCTGCAGCAGTAGGTGAAATCATTACTGTTAGTAACCTTTCTGCAGCAGTAGGTGAAATCATTACTGTTAGTAACCTTTCTGCAGTATGTGAAATCTTTACTGTTAGTAACCTTTCTGCAGTATGTGAAATCATTACTGTTAGTAACCTTTCTGCTGCAGTAGGTGAAATCATTACTGTCAGTAACCTTTCTGCTGCAGTAGGTGAAATCATTACTGTTAGTAACCTTTCTGCTGCAGTAGGTGAAATCATTACTGTTAGTAACCTTTCTGCTGCAGTAGGTGAAATCATTACTGTTAGTAACCTTTCTGCTGCAGTAGGTGAAATCATTACTGTTAGTAACCTTTCTGCAGCAGTAGGTGAAATCATTACTATTAGTAACCTTTCTGCAGCAGTAGGTGAAATCATTACTGTTAGTAACCTTTCCGCAGCAGTAGGTGAAATCATTACTGTTAGTAACCTTTCTGCAGTATGTGAAATCATTACTGTCAGTAACCTTTCTGCTGCAGTAGGTGAAATCATTACTGTCAGTAACCTTTCTGCAGCAGTAGGTGAAATCATTACTGTTAGTAACCTTTCTGCAGCAGTAGGTGAAATCATTACTGTTAGTAACCTTTCTGCAGTATGTGAAATCATTACTGTCAGTAACCTTTCTGCTGCAGTAGGTGAAATCATTACTGTCAGTAACCTTTCTGCAGCAGTAGGTGAAATCATTACTGTTAGTAACCTTTCTGCAGCAGTAGGTGAAATCATTACTGTTAGTAACCTTTCTGCAGTATGTGAAATCATTACTGTTAGTAACCTTTCTGCAGTATGTGAAATCATTACTGTTAGTAACCTTTCTGCTGCAGTAGGTGAAATCATTACTGTTAGTAACCTTTCTGCTGCAGTAGGTGAAATCATTACTGTTAGTAACCTTTCTGCAGCAGTAGGTGAAATCATTACTATTAGTAACCTTTCTGCAGCAGTATGTGAAATCATTACTGTTAGTAACCTTTCTGCTGCAGTAGGTGAAATCATTACTGTTAGTAACCTTTCTGCTGCAGTAGGTGAAATCATTACTGTTAGTAACCTTTCTGCTGCAGTAGGTGAAATCATTACTGTTAGTAAACTTTCTGCTGCAGTAAGTGAAATCATTACTGTTAGTAACCTTTCTGCAGTATGTGAAATCATTAATGTTAGTAACCTTTCTGCAGTATGTGAAATCATTACTGTCAGTAACCTTTCTGCTGCAGTAGGTGAAATCATTACTGTCAGTAACCTTTCTGCAGCAGTAGGTGAAATCATTACTGTTAGTAACCTTTCTGCAGTATGTGAAATCATTACTGTTAGTAACCTTTCTGCAGTATGTGAAATCATTACTGTTAGTAACCTTTCTGCTGCAGTAGGTGAAATCATTACTGTTAGTAACCTTTCTGCTGCAGTAGGTGAAATCATTACTGTTAGTAACCTTTCTGCAGCAGTAGGTGAAATCATTACTATTAGTAACCTTTCTGCAGCAGTAGGTGAAATCATTACTGTTAGTAACCTTTCTGCAGTAGGTGAAATCATTACTGTTAGTAACCTTTCTGCAGCAGTAGGTGAAATCATTACTGTTAGTAACCTTTCTGCTGCAGTATGTGAAATCATTACTGTTAGTAACCTTTCTGCTGCAGTAGGTGAAATCATTACTGTCAGTAACCTTTCTGCTGCAGTAGGTGAAATCATTACTGTTAGTAACCTTTCTGCTGCAGTAGGTGAAATCATTACTGTTAGTAACCTTTCTGCTGCAGTAGGTGAAATCATTACTGTTAGTAACCTTTCTGCTGCAGTAGGTGAAATCATTACTGTTAGTAACCTTTCTGCAGCAGTAGGTGAAATCATTACTATTAGTAACCTTTCTGCAGCAGTAGGTGAAATCATTACTGTTAGTAACCTTTCCGCAGCAGTAGGTGAAATCATTACTGTTAGTAACCTTTCTGCAGTATGTGAAATCATTACTGTCAGTAACCTTTCTGCTGCAGTAGGTGAAATCATTACTGTCAGTAACCTTTCTGCAGCAGTAGGTGAAATCATTACTGTTAGTAACCTTTCTGCAGCAGTAGGTGAAATCATTACTGTTAGTAACCTTTCTGCAGTATGTGAAATCATTACTGTCAGTAACCTTTCTGCTGCAGTAGGTGAAATCATTACTGTCAGTAACCTTTCTGCAGCAGTAGGTGAAATCATTACTGTTAGTAACCTTTCTGCAGCAGTAGGTGAAATCATTACTGTTAGTAACCTTTCTGCAGTATGTGAAATCATTACTGTTAGTAACCTTTCTGCAGTATGTGAAATCATTACTGTTAGTAACCTTTCTGCTGCAGTAGGTGAAATCATTACTGTTAGTAACCTTTCTGCTGCAGTAGGTGAAATCATTACTGTTAGTAACCTTTCTGCTGCAGTAGGTGAAATCATTACTGTTAGTAACCTTTCTGCTGCAGTAGGTGAAATCATTATTGTTAGAATCCTTTCTGCAGTAGGTGAAATCATTACTGTTAGTAACCTTTCTGCAGCAGTAGGTGAAATCATTACTATTAGTAACCTTTCTGCAGCAGTATGTGAAATCATTACTGTTAGTAACCTTTCTGCTGCAGTAGGTGAAATCATTACTGTTAGTAACCTTTCTGCTGCAGTAGGTGAAATCATTACTGTTAGTAACCTTTCTGCTGCAGTAGGTGAAATCATTACTGTTAGTAACCTTTCTGCTGCAGTAGGTGAAATCATTACTGTTAGTAACCTTTCTGCAGTATGTGAAATCATTAATGTTAGTAACCTTTCTGCAGTATGTGAAATCATTACTGTCAGTAACCTTTCTGCTGCAGTAGGTGAAATCATTACTGTTAGTAACCTTTCTGCAGCAGTAGGTGAAATCATTACTGTTAGTAACCTTTCTGCTGCAGTAGGTGAAATCATTACTGTTAGTAACCTTTCTGCTGCAGTAGGTGAAATCATTACTGTTAGTAACCTTTCTGCTGCAGTAGGTGAAATCATTACTGTTAGTAACCTTTCTGCTGCAGTAGGTGAAATCATTACTATTAGTAACCTTTCTGCAGCAGTAGGTGAAATCATTACTGTTAGTAACCTTTCTGCTGCAGTAGGTGAAATCATTACTGTTAGTAACATTTCTGCTGCAGTAGGTGAAATCATTACTGTTAGTAACCTTTCTGCAGTAGGTGAAATCATTACTGTTAGTAACCTTTCTGCAGTATGTGAAATCATTACTGTTAGTAACCTTTCTGCAGCAGTAGGTGAAATCATTACTGTCAGTAACCTTTCTGCAGTATGTGAAATCATTACTGTTAGTAACCTTTCCGCAGCAGTAGGTGAAATCATTACTGTTAGTAACCTTTCTGCAGTAGGTGAAATCATTACTGTTAGTAACCTTTCTGCTGCAGTAGGTGAAATCATTATTGTTAGTAACCTTTCTGCAGTAGGTGAAATCATTACTGTTAGTAACCTTTCTGCAGTATGTGAAATCATTACTGTTAGTAACCTTTCTGCAGTATGTGAAATCATTACTGTTAGTAACCTTTCTGCTGCAGTAAGTGAAATCATTACTGTTAGTAACCTTTCTGCAGTATGTGAAATCATTACTGTTAGTAACCTTTCTGCTGCAGTAGGTGAAATCATTACTGTTAGTAACCTTTCTGCTGCAGTAGGTGAAATCATTACTGTTAGTAACCTTTCCGCAGCAGTAGCTGAAATCTTCTTCCCTTCGATACTTTATGGATTGTCACCATTCTAGTCCTTCTTTATTCTTTTAGTATTGCTACATTGAAGAATCGAGCACTGACCAGGATATATTTTTTTAATAAAGAAGTCATCACCCCTAGAGAATCTTTACACATACAGACGTCGGATACATGCTTTGCACTAGAGCAGACACATTTGGTATAACAATGTCTATTACAATCTATCATTGGCTGTGTGAGTCCCTTTGGATTTTACTTGTTCATACATAAGAAAAGTCTCTTCCAATCTAGAAAGAAATCAGGACACACAGAGGAAGAGAAGTTCCCAGGTAATACAAAGTCTGTCCTCTCATCAGTATAGACATTCAAAACACAAAGCTGCTTTCATCTCTTTGCTGTATATCTCAACCTCCAACCTGATATTACATGACACACATCACTTGCATGCTTAAATTCTTTTACCTATGCCAACTCTGGTGGAAGGCTAGGCCATGCATCCACCACCTTCTCAGGAAAGAAATCCTTTTTCAAATTATAGTCTAGGAGTCTGGCAAGGAGCCAGCATGGTGAATGTGACTTACACAATACAGAAAATGCAATATTTATTGAAATGTTTATGCTTCACGGCTATATAACTATAAATTCAAGAAATGTTTAATATGCTTGGTTTACAAGGGGTTACAATATTTTGAAACATTTGGAAGGAGACAAATGAGACTGTATAATTATGAGAGTTAATTAACACAGTATCTGGTATTTTCTTCCCCTGGCAGCGGTACAGACAAAGTGTTTGGTTTAAGCATCCCTCGGTGTCTGGTGATTTCGCACTAACATAAACCATATAGAACGGCTTTAAAACTACACAGAGGATCTGTTTTCTTTAGATTTTTCTAAATGCTTCTGAGTGACAAATTTGTATTGCTCTCATGCACTCCATACAGGAGCCTGCCTGCACCCATCTATAGGCAGAGCATCCTTACAAGGTCACCAGTATGTGTGTCAAGGTCAGCAAAGGTCGATAGAACATCATTACATTGTCTGTGTCTAATGGAGGTTCGTCATAAGCAATTAGATAGAAGAAAGGTGAGTGCTTGGCACTTTCATTTAATTAGTGTGAAATTAAGCAGCTCACCTCTGATGTGGCAACACCCCTAATCCACACTAAAAACAAAAGCAGACAGGTATAGATAAACAAAGGGGCGCTAGTGAATAAGAATGAATAGAAAGTGCCATCAATCGTGATTGTGTAACAATTTTTAACACAGGATACTTATTCGTCCACTGGCTGCTGTTAGAAGGCAACTCATAAAACCCCAAATTCAAAAACAATAGACAAAACCAACTATATTGTCTTTAAATTTGGGATTTTACCAGTTACATACTAACAACAGCCAGTGGATGAGTGAGTATCCAATCATGATTGATAACACTTTATATCTGTATTTCCTTCTTTACCTATATCTGTTTGCTATCATGAGCGATAGTGATGCAGCTTACTATCGCGTGTACAAGGTGCAGGTGTGTAGAAATCTACAGACAATCTTTCATCGTAGTCAGACACAGTATATAAACCCATCTAACAGTTTACTGTCATGATTTCCTATGAACTTTACTGCTAATAATTAATAGGTGTTTAGACGATTCATGGAACCCAGAAATGTAACGCGGCCTTCAGAGTTCATCCTGCTGGGTTTCCAAGAGCGACCCAATCTGCATTTGGTCCTATTTGTGATATTTATCCTCATCTATGTGATGGCTGTGACGGGCAACCTAACCATTATCCTGGCAATACTCAAAGGCCCTCTTCTCCACACGCCCATGTACTCCTTCCTCTGTAACTTGGCCATCCTGGATATAACCTTCACGTCAACCATTCTGCCCAAACTCTTACACATCTGCTTAACAGAAAAACAGTCTATCAGTTACAAAGGATGCATCACCCAAATGTTCTTCTTTGTCACGTGTGTTGTAGCGGAATACTGCCTTCTAGCTGTCATGGCCTACGATCGATATGTGGCCATCTGCTATCCCCTGCGCTACCCACATTTAATGACTTTTAACTTCTGCCTGACACTTGCTGCCACTTCTTGGGGCTTTGGTCTCGTAGAAGGCTTCGTGTTTCTTGGCTTCATCTCACAATTTTCATTCTGTAGATCCAACGTTATCAATCACTTATACTGTGACCTCAAACCTCTCATCAAGTTGTCCTGTGGTAGAACTGTTGGCGTGGAGATAGCCATCCAGATCTCTGCGTTACTTTTTGGAGTCTTCCCCCTGATATTTATCCTGATGAGCTACATCTTCATTATCACTACGATTCTGAGAATCCGCACCAAGTCGGGGAAGCAGAAAGCCTTCTCTACCTGCTCGTCCCATCTGACGGTGGTCATCCTGTTCTTTGGCATTATCCTCAGTGCATACATGAGGCCAAAGTCTGCCTACTCTATAGAGCAGGACAAGGTGCTGGCGATCTTGTATACATCATGTATTCCCACCTTGAATCCTTTCATTTACAGTCTGAGGAATAAGGAGGTAAAAGAGGCTCTGCAGAAACTGATAGTGCGGAGTAGAGGCCTGCTGTCAAAGGACTGATCTGTATTACGCCCTTTCTATCTAGTGTAGGAGCTGTTAAAGGGCCCTCTCACCTAAACATTGCATTTGCTGTGAATGTAGCAAACAAAAATCATTAACAATGATCTATAGATTATGTCAGGAGAACTGCAAACAAATGTCTAAATTAGGAAAAAAAAATGTGTTTTACATATGTCTGTGGTGTATCCTGCTTATGACATCACCTGTGGCGCGGTATGCAAATTAATTGTGAAATATGTCATTAGCCACAGGTGAGGTTATAAGCAGGCGACTCCCACATTCCTCTCCTAATTTAGGCAATTCTGCTAACAAACTGTACAGATCATTCTCAGTCGTGTTTTAATCTCTGCATTCACAGAAGAAACTATGTTTTAGGGACACTGTCCCTTTAAGGCAGGTTTAAAAAAAAACAGAACAACCATTGCTAAAGTTGTTTATTGATTTATTTTCTAACAGTTAATTGATATTTTAAACAAGAATCTGAAATCTGATTTGTACTCTGGAATTCAGCCATTAATCACCCGGAGGACACTGGCAGTGCGGTGATCATTCGGTCTGCACCAAGGATATCAATGCCATGTACTATCAATAAACCACCTCATGTTTACCCATCTCACAGCTGTCTGTTTACACGACACACTGATCCCAAAGGCTTACATTCTCTCCTGCGGCCAGAGATTGAGGAAGCAGTAAGTGCGGCAGGGCTGGGTTACACTTAAACCTAAGGTTCAATAATATCAAGCCGCAGAATACTGGATTTTATAGATATTCATGGTTAATAATGTTAGTTTCCTGGTATCTGAATGGTAACCTGATTCATTCATCACGTCACGCCCACAGGGATTGAAAAATAAAATTCAGTTTTAACGATGTGCCACATCTGTCTCATTATCTGTCTCATTATCTGTCTCATTAAAGTTCAGTTTAATTGAAATGTTGCATCAAGTGTATAGGCATTTTAAATAAAAATGCTTTCATAAAACACCTTATCGAGTGCTCTTTCCTCCATATAGCTCTATCAGGGGAGGAAATATTGTTTAGAATCTTTGCTCTGTATAGCTCTATCAGGGGGGGGGGGACATGTTTAGAATCTTTGCTCTGTATAGCTCTATCAGGGGGCGGACATGTTGTTTAGAACCTTTGCTCTGTATAGCTCTATCAGGGGCTGGACATATTGTTTAGAATCTTTGCTCTGTATAGCTCTATCAGGGGCCAGACATGTTGTTTAGAATCTTTGCTCTGTATAGCTCTATCAGGGGGCGGACATGTTGTTTAGAACCTTTGCTCTGTATAGCTCTATCAGGGGCTGGACATATTGTTTAGAATCTTTGCTCTGTTTAGCTCTATCAGGGGAGGACATGTTGTTTAGAATCTTTGCTCTGTATAGCTCTATCAGGGGGTGGACATGTTGTATAGAATCTTGGCTCTGTATTGCTCTATCAGGGGGAGGACATCTTGTTTAGAATCTTTGCTTTGTATAGCTCTATCAGGGAAGGACATGTTGTTTAGAATCTTTGCTCTGTATCGTTCTATCAGGGGGAGGACATCTTGTTTAGAATCTTTGCTCTGTAAAGCTCTATCAGGGGAGGACATGTTGTTTAGAATCTTTGCTCTGTATCGTTCTATCAGGGGGTGGACATCTTGTTTAGAATCTTTGCTCTATATAGCTTTATCAGGGGGAGGGCATCTTGTTTAGAATCTTTGCTCTTTATAGCTCTATCAGGGGGTGGACATGTTGTTTAGATTATTTGCTCTGTATAGCTCTATCAGGGGGAGGACATCTGGTTTAGAATTTTTGCTCTGTATAGCTCTATCAGAGGGTGGACATGTTTAGAATCTTTGCTCTGTATAGCTCTATCAGGGGGTGGACATGTTGTTTAGAATATTTGTTCTGTATAGCTCTATCAGGGGACAGACATGTTGTTTAGATTCTTTGCTCTGTATAGCTCTATCAGGGGGAGGACATGTTGTTTAGAATCTTTGCTCTGTATAGCTCTATCAGGGGCGAACATGTTGTTTAGAATCTTTGCTCTGTATAGCTCTTTCAGGGGGCGGACATGGTGTTTAGAATCTTTGCTCTGTATAGCTCTATCGGGGCGGACATGTTGTTTAGAATCTTTGCTCTGTATAGCTCTATCAGGGGGTGGACATGTTGTTTAGAATCTTTGCTCTGTATAGCTCTATCAGGGGGTGGACATGTTGTTTAGAATCTTTGCTCTGTATAGCTCTATCAGGGGGCGGACATGTTGTTTAGAATCTTTGCTCTGTATAGCTCTATCAGGGGAGGACATGTTGTTTAGATTCTTTGCTCTGTATCGCTCTATCAGGGGGCGGACATGTTGTTTAGAATCTTTGCTCTGTATAGCTCTATCAGGGGAGGACATGTTGTTTAGATTCTTTGCTCTGGTATTATTATAATTTTTTCCCCCCGATCTCTTTAATAAATGTATATTTTCTAAAATAGCACGATTAGTTATTTTTTTTTAAAATTTGAATTAAGAGGCAACTCACGTAGCTCTGCTTTTCAGACCTTAAATTTGGGTTACTCAGAGATCACCAATGTGATCCTGAAAAATCGGCCAATGTGGACAATTTTTATGCTGACATTACGCCAACCAAGCTCCTCTGAAGCTCAGCTGACCAAAATGGCAGCCCCGGTCTCCCTCACTGATATGTATGTCTGACTTACTTTGGGAGAACCTCGACCATTACGAAAATAGCCAAAATCCTCCCCTTGAACTCAAAGGGAGGATTTAGAATATTGTGAAAATAGCTGAAGTTCTCCCGAAATGGAGCAAAAAAAGTTATTAAAAATAAAATAAAATTTTAAAAGTTATATATAAATGAAATACTTTTTAATAAATGTAATTAAAAACAATTAAAGTAGATATTGTTTTAAGTCATTATATTAATGTTATATATATATATATATATATATATATATATATATATATATATATATATATATATATATATATTCTTACAATAATTAATAATTTTTATATTTTTTATTTTGAAGAATTTAAATTTTGTTCTTTACTACTTTTACATTCAAAGCGACACTTTGTAACCTGTGATTTGAATTTCTCGAAATTTGCCTGTTTTAGCCGAATTCAGGGCAATTTGATGGGATTTCAGCAGTTTTTTAGTTCACGGAAGTGAACATGGCCAAAAATAAAACCAAAATTGTTTGAAATTGCTGAATATATTGATTATGCCTACAAACCCCGATCTGGCCCCTTTTCATGCCAGATTGTACTTTATTGGGTAGACCCTTTAGTAGACAAAAGATCAAAGGCTCCCTCTACTGGGCAAGCAAGGTATCAATAGATAAGTGAATAAAAGTATTTGCATGAATGTCATTAACCCTTTAAGGACCAGGGATTTTCCTGGGCCAAGGACCAGAGCGTTTTTCAATTTTTAATACACGGTTTTTGAAACATCATTTTCCTCTCTCTCATTTAACGTACCCATACAAGTTATATGTTATTTTTTTAAAGGACAGTTAGAGCTTTCTTTTGATACCCTATACATAAAAATGATTTACATTTAATATTAAAAAATACATATAAAAGAGGAAATTTTTGAGGAAAAAGAAAGTTTTTCCCCATTATTTTCCCAATAATAAGCTACATAACTAGTGCAACACTAACCCACTTATCCCCCCTAATTAACTAACTAATAAAAAAGAAAAATATTGGTTCCCAAACCCCCCATAACAAAAAAGACAGTAAAAAACTCTGAAGAGTGCGATGTCAGATCAGTAAAAATCATGCAACAGGCATGCAGGGGTTACATTTTATTAAATAAATATATTAAAATTACCTTTATTTATTAAAAAAAAAACTTTATAAATTGTAAAAATAAAAAAATCTGTTAAAAAAAAAACTAAATGAGGGCCATAAAGTGGAAGGAAACTGATCACAGTTAAAAACTGTGATCAGCAATGAAAGGGTTAATTATTATTATTTTTTTTTTACCTCTGCGTATGTTATTAATTTATTTTTACTTACAGGTCTCTCTCTGTCACTATAAGAATGTGAAGCACAGAGAGTGAATTAGAGGCAGTGTGTGAACACACTGACTTTGCCATCTAATTTGCATGTTATCGCGGTGATCACTCAATCACCGCGATCACATGCCCGGAAATCCACCGATCGGGTCCAGGAGCTTTGCCTCGGGTGCGAGGCTCAGTCCTGGACCCGTTGCAGACTAGCTGGCGGTGCCCAAGGAGCGCACCGCCGGCTAGACTGCATGACGAGTTAACTCGTCATAAGGTCGCGAAGGGGTTAACAAAAAGTAAATTAGATAAATCAGGGGAGGGCTGCCATCTTTTGGTCAGATAGGGCGAAATCAATTTAGTGACCCATGGTACAATTTCATTAGCGTTCCTGTTATGATCAGAGATAGATACATACAGACTGATATGTTGACAGATAAGGTATAGTGGGCAACACATGACCGCTGAATAAAAGCCCATTTAGCATTGTTAGATGGCAGTCTGGTGGGCGATTGCCCCGTTGCCCCCTTGCCATCCCTCCCCTGGCCCTCAAGCAATACGATAGAAAAACATATGGACTGTGACTTTTTCTCTACTTGACTGGGAAAGTGCAGTTCTGAGCATACAGCTGTACACATGGAAAAGTTCCAGGAGGCGGAGTCTGTGAGACTGAATTCTTAAAGGAACAGTCTACTCCCCAAACTCATTTTGGTGCAAGATGAAGATCACTGCTTGTATAATGCACAGGATTTTATCCCAGTGTGATTTGATGCAGGCATTCCGTATAACTCACATGTTTAATATTTGACTCAAGCCCTCCCCAGTGATTACTCTGCATGTTTACTGCAGGTGCGGCAGCACTGATTATATAGACACTGAGGATATAAAGTTTTGTTTCATATAGTCACTTTCTGTGACTCCTCCTCAAATTGAGTCTATTGACTGGCCTATGAGTGACCTTGCTCTTGTACACAGTAGGATCTCTTAACAGTGCAACACAATGTCTGATGACATCACTAGAGAGACAGGATATTCCATTCATTTGAATGGCATTATTCTCATTGGTTCCTGAAGCAAAAAAAAAAAAAGGAAATTACTTTTAATCATCTATTGTGGGCAGTTCTTATTTCTTGCAAACTGCTGTAATTTCTTCTAGTTGTAAGTATTTTATGTTTTAAGCAATGCAAAATGTAAGACATGCATTGTAAAGTACACTGAAAGCACATTAATATGTATTAATATTTGGAAGATGCAGTTTGGGCACCAGAGAGTCGCTTTAACTATGCACAACTGAGCATGCAAAATGTAGATCATGTTTAATGCAAACTTCTCTATCAGGCCAAGAAAAAAAACAATTGTCAAATTATAGTTCTCATGTTCTAGGGAGAAATCCACTTGCCAGTTTGGAGTCAAGAACTATATATATATGTGTTTTTTCTCCAATTTTATTTCCATTTTCTCTGGAACTCACTTTAGAAGAGCATCCAGCTCTCTCCCTCATTCTTAGTCTTCAAAACATTCCTCATAACTCACCTCTTTAAGTAAGCTTGCCATCCATTCCACCAGAAGACCCATTAATTAACCTCTGACCAAACCCACCCAGCTCTCACTGTCCCCAAACACTGTTAGGAATAAGGAAGCTTACTATTCATCCCACTAGAACACCCATTAATTAACCTCTGACCAAACCCACCCAGCTCTCACTGTCCCCAAATACTGTTAGGAGTAAGGAAGCTTAATATTCATCCCACTAGAACACCCATTAATTAACCTCTGACCAAACCCACCCAGCTCTCACTGTCCCCAAATACTGTTAGGAATAAGGAAGCTTACTATTCATCCCACTAGAACACCCATTAATTAACATCTGACCAAACTCACCTAGCTCTCACTGTCCCCAAATACTGTTAGGAATAAGAAAGCTTACTATTCATCTCACTAGAACATCCATTAATTAACCTCTGACCAAACCCACCCAGCTCTCACTGTCCCCAAATACTGTTAGGAATAAGGAAGCTTACTATTCATCCCACTAGAACACCCATTAATTAACCTCTGACCAAACCCACCCAGCTCCCACTGTCCCCAAATACTGTTAGGAATAAGGAAGCTTACTATTCATCCCACTAGAACACCCATTAATTAACATCTGACCAAACTCGACTAGCTCTCACTGTCCCCAAATACTGTTAGGAATAAGGAAGCTTACTATTCATCCCACTAGAACATCCATTAATTAACCTCTGACCAAACCCACCCAGCTCTCACTGTCCCCAAATACTGTTAGGAATAAGGAAGCTTACTATTCATCCCACTAGAACACCCATTAATTAACCTCTAGCCAAACCCACCCAGCTCTCACTGTCCCCAAATACTGTTAGGAATAAGGAAGCTTACTATTCATCCCACTAGAACACCCATTAATTAACCTCTAGCCAAACCCACCCAGCTCTCACTGTCCCCAAATACTGTTAGGAATAAGGAAGCTTACTATTCATCCCACTAGAACACCCATTAATTAACCTCTAGCCAAACCCACCCAGCTTTCACTGTCCCCAAATACTGTTAGGAATAAGGAAGCTTACTATTCATCCCACCAGAAGACCCATTAATTAACCTCTAGCCAAACCCACTCAGCTCTCACTGTCCTCAAATACTGTTAGGAATAAGGAAGCTTACTATACATCCCACTAGAACACCCATTCATTAACCTCTAACCAAACCCACCCAGCTCTCACTGTCCCCAAATACTGTTAGGAATAACAAAGCTCACCATTCATCCAAACAGAACACCCATTGTGGTTCAAAGTGATGCTGTGGCATGTTCTGTGGGGAAAAATAACATGCACTATGGAGAAAAATGACACTGTGGCATGTTCTGCAGGGGAAGTTCTGTGGGACAAAGTGACACTGTAGTATGTTCTGTGGAGCAAAGTGACAATGTACTATGTTCTGTGGAGCAAAGTGACACTGTAGTATGTTCTGTGGGACAAAGTGACACTGTAGTATGTTCTGTGGGACAAAGTGACACTGTACTATGTTCTGTGGAGCAAAGTGACACTGTACTATGTTCTGTGGAGCAAAGTGACACTGTTGCATGCCCAGGTCCTTAAATCTGGGTAGCAGCACACCTGTCTCGCATTACCAACATATGCCCCTGGTAGCGCATCACATCCCCTCTAAGGCCGCCCCCCCAAGCATCCAGTAACGGCAGGTTGAAAGGTTGGGAAGTATGTGTCCACGCTTGCTAGTAATGTCACAGCTGTGTAATGCACTGTGATCTGTGACTGGAACGTGGATATTACAATTCCCTGATCTCCAGAATGTAAAGCTCGTGGGATCATTCACTACAGATATATACCTGTCAGCTCGGCTTTATCTTCCAACAGACGGATGTCAGAGTCTCTCAGGTAAGCTTTGTGACCTCTGTCTACCTACCAACTGACCTAGATTTACAGTGCAAGTCCTTAGCTTATTGTTTTTGCTCCTTCAGGATATATGCCCCCAGTATCCTTTCTAATTCTGTCATCATATCACATCTGGTAGAATTAGGGATTGATGCTTATATATCAACAATAAGTACAAAAAATAATACATGATATTTAAAAAAAAAAAAGTAGATTCTCCAAATTTAGACGGATAAAAACAGAATCAGAAATTACAAAGCAGCATATAATATAATAATATTATTACTAATTTCCTGGATTGCTCTTTGTATTACTAAACGCACAGCACTAAATGGTTAGTATTCTTTATCTATGAGAAGAGCCGGATTAGGGTCCAGTGATACTCTATACTCACCCCAAAAATACTCCCCTCAATTTCCTGACTGACAAGACTGTAATTCTCAATAAATGCTGCATGTAAATTAATAAAATGATAATAATAATTCTACAATACAATAATTGTAATATTATTATAACAATATTTTATTATTATGATAATTCTTGTCGCATATGTATTTATAGTTAAACTTGTTTTTGGTGCCCCTTTTCCCTGGATGTCCTTGCTGCAGGATGTTATTTTGCTAATCCAGCCATGGATAGGAGTCAGTCACTTGCCAGATAGCTAGGTATAGTTAGGCAGGTCTCCCCATCTAGGGGGGGCTCACTAACACAGCTAAATAGAAATAACTATATCATTCCTTATACCTTATCTGTCTATCCGTGTCTATGATAACGTGTAGGCTGATAAAGATGCACTATGGGTCACTAGATTCTCCATCTCTCCTGGCTCCCAAGTGTCCTTATTTAGGTTGGACAGTCCCTATTCTAACCTCAATTCACTCTCTCCCTCTTTCCTCCTCCGGTGTCTCTCAGAACTTGAGCTGTGTACAGCAGGTGAGTTAAAGTGAACAGCAGGTGAGTTAAAGTGAACAGCAGGTGAGGTAAAGTGTACAGCAGGTGAGGTAAAGTGTACAGCAGGTGAGGTAAAGTGAACAGCAGGTGAGGTAAAGTGAACAGCAGGTGAGGAAAAGTGTACAGCAGGTGAGTTAAAGTGTACAGCAGGTGAGGAAAAGTGTACAGCAGGTGAGGAAAAGTGTACAGCAGGTGAGTTAAAGTGTACAGCAGGTGAGGAAAAGTGTACAGCAGGTGAGGAAAAGTGTACAGCAGGTGAGTTAAAGTGAACAGCAGGTGAGTTAAAGTGAACAGCAGGTCTCACCAATTCAGCTTTACCTTGTGCAGGAACAAACCTGGTGAGTTCACTTAGTGAGGGAAAAAAACAGATTTGGTGAAAACTGGTGAAATCTTCATCTCACCTCAACTCACCTGCTATTCACCTCAACTCACCTGCTATTCACCTCAACTCACCTGCTATTCACCTCAACTCACCTGCTATTCACCTCAACTCACCTGATATTCACCTCAACTCACCTGATATTCACCTCAACTCACCTGATATTCATCTCAACTCACCTGCTCTTCACTTTATCGCAACTGCTACTCACTTAAACTTAGATTGAGTTATAACTTTATAGAATGTACTTAAATAGCTAACAATCTAAATAATGCCTTATAACAATTCCAATTGTGCTTAACCCCTTAAGGACAGAGCCTTTGAAACATTTTTGTCCTTTCTGGACAATGGCTATTTTAACATTTCTGTGCTGTTTGTGTTTAGCAGTAATTTTCTTCTTTGTCATTTGCTGTACCCACACATATTATATATTGTTTTTATCGGGACAAGAAGGGCTTTCTATGGATGCCATCTTTTTGATCATATCTTATCATATTATTAAAAAAAATAATAAAATATGGTAAAAAAAAAAAAAATACACAAATTTCTTTGTTTTTATTTGAAACAACTTCTCCTCATCGACAATAGCGAACGAAAAAACATGCTAAATAGTTTCTACTATTTCTCCTGAGTACAGGGATACCACCCATGCATAGGTTTGTTGGGTTGTTTGGGGGCTAAAATGCCAAATTTGTGAGGTGCAGTTTTTTGTTTTCCAACTTGAAATTTTTACATGCAGACAGCCTGCACCCATGTCCCATTTGGGACATATTTGAAGCCAGCTAGTGTATTTTACCCATATATTTTTTAAAAGAAGACACCTTAGGCTATCTCAAATGGTGGTATTTTTACACTTTCCATGCACTAATTCTACCACCAGCCTTTGTCAAACTTTGTGGTAGTAATTTTTTTGTGTTTTTTTTTCACAAACCTTGTACTTCAGACATGAATTCACAGATTTTGGTATGTATCACTGCCAAATAACACCCTAATAAGTGTTCAGCAACATCTCTTGAGTACAGGGATACCACCCATGCATAGGTTTGTTGGGTTGTTTGGGGAGTAAAAGGCCAAATTTGGTAGGTGCAGTTTTTGGTTTTCCAAATTAAAATTTTGACATGCAGACCGCCTGCACCCATGTCCCATTTGGGACATATTTGAAACCAGCCAGTGTATTTTACCCCATCAACCGATATATTTTTTAAAAGTAGACACCCTACGCTATTTCAAATGGTGGTATTTTAACACTTTCCATGCACTAATTCTACCACCAGCCTTTGTCAAAGTTTGTGGTAGTAATTTTTGTGTGTTTTTTTTTCACAAATATTGTATTTTAGACATAAATTCACAGATTTTGGTATGTGTCACTGCCAAACAATAACCCAATATGTGTTCAACAACATATCCTGAGTACAGGGATACCACCCATGCATAGGTTTGTTGGGTTGTTTGGGGGCTAAAGGGCCACATTGTGAAGGTGCGCATTTTCAACTTGGAATATTGACGTGTAGTCAGCCTGAGCCCATCTTTCATTTGGGACTTTTTTTTAAGTAGGACAGTGTATTTTACCCCAAAAAGTATATATTTTGTAAAAGTAGACACCCTAGGCTATTTTAAATGGTGTTATTTTAACACTTTCCATGCACCAATTCTACCACCAGCCTTTGTCAAAGTTTGTGGTAGTCATTTTATTGTGTATTTTTCCCACATACATTGCACTTTAGACACAAATTCACATATTTCGGTATGTGTCACTGACAAACAATACCACAATATATGTTCAGCAACATCTCCCGAGCACAGGGATACCACCCATGCATAGCTTTGTCAGCTTTGTTAGGGGTTGAAAGGCTACATTTGAGAGGTGCGCTTTTTGATTTTCAAACTTGGAATTTGAACATGTAGAGCAAGGAAGGGGTTAATAGCTCTTATAAGAGCCTTTGTAGTACTGTACAAAATAATTAACCTCTAAAAATGCACAGATAAGAAAAAATGTTCTGCTGTGCAGTGATCAGTGGCAGGGAAGGGGTTAATACACTACACTATACAAAAAGGTATGGCTTTTATAAAAGCCCTTGGGACTCAATTTATTAACATTTTATTTAATTTATTACAATTTAAAAATTATGTTATACAGATCTGTCTCTTTCCCTCACTAAAACTCAAGTGAGGAGAGGGAGGCAGATCCATATGGGTCAGAACAATATTTACGAACCAGACGAATGGTGATGCTCATCTGAGAAATCACCAAACCACCTTTGCCACTGATCGGCTGTTACTGATCGCTATACACGCGTTCAGACAGCTTCAAAAGGAATACACGTAATCCCCTAGTGGGTATAATTAACCCCTAGTGAGTCTGACAAAAAAAATGCTGATAGCAAAAAAAAATCCTTCGGCGACTAGATTGCTCCATATGCGCTGCTTAGGCAGTGACCATATGCACTGCTTAGGCAGTGACCATATGTGCTGCTTAGGAAGTGATATACGGCAAGGAAGGGGTTAATAGCTCTTAAAAGAGCCTTTGATATACTGTAATAAATCAAAGTAAAAAAAAATATCCCCTAAAAAAATGCACAGACAGCAAAAAATGTGCTGCTGTGTAAGATCACTGCGTACACAGCGATCAATTGCAGGGAAGGGGTTAAATACTGGAAACGGCTTTTATAAAAGCCTTTGGGTCTCAATTCTATTAAATATATTATAATTAAAAACTTACATTATACAGCTCTGTCTCCCTCACTAAAACTCAAGTGAGAGGGAGGCAGATCTACACGGGTCAGATCAAATATTTACACATATTGATCTAACCAGACGAATGGTGATGCTCATCTGAGCAAACGCCAACCCGCCATTGTCACTTATCAGCTGTTACTGATCGCTATACATGCGCTCAGACAGCTAAAAAATTTTCTTTACGTTAAAAGTAGTCCCCTAGCGGGTATAATTAACACGTGACGGGTGTAATAAAAAAGTTTAAAAAAAATTAAAAATGCTTCTGCAGCAAGATTGCTGCATTTGCGTCAGATCGCTGTTTAGGCAGTGATCTACGGCAAGAAAGGGGTTAATCTCTCTTAAAAGAGGTTTTTTTATACTGTAATGAATTACAGTAAAAAAAAAATAACCCCTAAAAAATGCACAGACAGCAAAAAATGTGCTGCTGTGTATGATCACTGCGTACACAGCGATCAATGGCAGGGAAGGGGTTAAATGGCTTTTATAAAAGCCCTTGGTGTTTAAAATTTTATTAAATATTTTTTTTATTATTTTATTTTATTTTTTTACTTGATCTGATCTGTCTCTCTCCCTTACTAAAAGTAGTAAGGTGAGGGAGGCAGATCAATACTTGTCAAAGGCAATATTTAGTAATATTGCCTTTGACAGTATGGTAAGTGCTCATCAGAGCACTTACCATACATGCCTGCACACAGATCACATAGATCTGCTGTGCCGGCATCGATTGGCTCCCCCTAGAGCATCGGAAGTGAAATACTTTCACTTCCGATGCTCTTGCCATCAGAAGGGAAGCGCTGCCTGTACAGGCAGCGTTCCCTTCTACTGAGCCGATGGGGTCGCTCAGGAGAGCGACCACCATCGGCTCTGGGGAGCAGCATGGTGTTGTTAAGTGCCTCGCTGGCGAGGCACATTAACAACACCGGAGATGCTTAGAAAGCGAACGATCGTTCGCTTTCTAAGCACATGTGTGCAGCGGGCGCAGCCATTTTTAAATGGCTGCTACGATCACTCCGTGGAGTGATTGTAGCGCGCCCCTGCACATTTGGGGGGTGTTGCACAATGCCTCTACCTAGAGGCATTGTAGCAACACCGTTAGAGTAAAGAAAGCGACCGCGTCATCTGTCGTTAAGGGGTTAATCTCCTTCACAGTGTTAACCTCAACCACATCTGTTGGAAGGCTATCCCATGCATCCACTACCCTCCCATTAAAATAATATTTTCTGAGGATATTTTTAAACCAAATTTAATACTTCATCCTCTTGTCCCGGTAGTTTTTCCTCTCTTTAAATATCCCTCTATTACACACAAAGACACACACTAATACACACTAACATGCCATCACACATAACATTCACTAATAAACCTAACCCCTAACTGGACTTGGGCATTACTTCTCGGACAAATTCGTTTTCGGACAAAATTCGCCTGTTTCATCCAAACTCCCAATTCTCTAACCCTAAGCTGACTCTAACCCAACCTTGTTTGAAATGAACTTCGGCACAAATCCATTTGTCTGAATGAAACTCCAGAAAGGAAAATCATGTCCGAATTTCATCCACAAAAAGTGAATGTGTCAGTGGATGAGATTTGGTTTCGATGAACTGAAATGTTTGGGGTTTTTTTTTGGTCTAGTTCTGGGCACCAAGTCCAGACCGATATTCACACATTTCATTATATGTACAGGGACAAACAATCATACTTAAAACTTAATGTACAATATATTAAACTGCAACCTGTTAAAATATTTTTAGAAGCCGTGGATCTTTCTTAAGGATTTTATACTATCCCACATATGAGGGCTGGCCTGAACGTGTTGGGTTTTATTCCCAGGTAAACTCATCCTCCATTTTATTCATTGACAATTGCCCTCCGACTCCAGAATCAAGTTAAACAGAGATGGAAAACTGGAACGACACAGAGGTCGGGGAGTTTGTTCTCATGGGATTTTATGAGCTCCCCCATCTACAGTTCTTTCTCTTCCTGGTGTTCCTCTTGGCTTATCTGATGGCATTGTCTGGCAACCTAACCATCTTCCTGGTGATCTGCACGGACCACCATCTCCACAGACCCATGTACTTCTTCCTTTGCAACTTGTCTTTTCTTGACATAACCTTCACCTCAACCATTCTCCCTAAGCTCTTACATATCTGCTTAATGGGACATCGAAACATTAGCTACGTGGGCTGTCTCACTCAGATGTTCTTTTTCGTCACATGTGTAGTGGCAGAGTACTGCCTTCTAGCTGTGATGGCCTTTGATCGATATGTGGCCATCTGCCATCCTCTGCGTTACATGCAACTCATGAATCTCCGGGTTTGTGTGTGGTTGGCGGTAGGCTCGTGGTTCTGTGGGTTTCTGGACTCTACAACTTACATGTCATTGTTATCTCAACATTGGTTCTGCAGGTCGAATGTTATCAACCACTTATTTTGTGACCTTAAGCCTCTGCTCAAGCTGTCTTGCAGTGCAACTTGGAGCGTAGAGTCAGCAATCCAAGTCTCCGGGGCCCTTTTTGGCTTCTCACCCTTATTATTTATTATAATAACGTACACCTTCATTATAGCCTCGATCCTGAGGATCCGCTCCAGATCGGGGAAGCAGAAGGCCTTCTCCACCTGCTCGTCCCATCTGACGGTGGTCATCCTGTTCTTTGGGATTATCCTGGGTATGTACATGAGGCCAAAGACTGCCTACTCTATAGAGCAGGACAAGGTTTTGTCTGTGCTGTACACATTGTGTATTCCAATGCTGAATCCTGTTATCTATAGTCTGAGGAATAAAGATGTAAAACAGGCTCTACAAAAACAAAGGCACCTGTTTTACCCATGAACATTTATTCTACTGACTGGGGGGGGGACTATAAATAACAAGATTTTGAATATATTTTGACTTTGAATATCATGCTGGTTCGCAAACACGCCAACTTCTGTTTGCTCTTTGTGGTCCAGGCCCCTGTATGTTGTAAAACTTGGTTAAAGTGGATCCTGAGAGTCAGTGGGATGATAGTGGATGGGAAACAGCTCCTTTTAAATCATGGTAGCCAACGAGAGAGAGAATTTCCATCCTGGTTCACTCCTATCAGTGACTGGGTGATGGGAAGGATGGAGTAATCCTCTTCCTTCTTATTATCTGCTGTAACAGTATTGTATGAAATATCCCAGATTTACAAGGTGAGTATATAGTGTGTGGAAGTAGGGTAATATAATACTGGAGGAAGTGACTGCTCTGATTTTACAGAGTGGCATAAGTGCAATTAAGATGGAGATGGACAGTGTGGGGGATTCCCTGGATATATATGGACATCATTGGGTGAGACTAAGAGCTAAACGAACATAACATTCCCAAGAAACCTGGCACTATAGGAAACCATCTAGAATATCTATTTCAAGCACCATTCCTATTCAAGAGAAGGTCAACAACAGGAGTGTGTGGTATAATCGCATGTTTTAACTAAATAAAGATCAGTGTACTGTTCGATAAGTTGGTCCAGTATTTCAGCTATTACAATAAGGACAACACAGGATATAATGCTGCACATTAAACATGCTTCCTAGCCATACAGAGAGGATTCTGGGTAACATGCTCTAATACAAGTGTATTCTGACTCTTATACATCCCACCAAAGCCTTGTGGGTTCACGGTCCCTAGTTTTTACGTCAACAGACCTCCGAGACGTAATTAAGGAGTTTATATGTTACTTCTACCGTGGTGAAAAAGAGTTAGCTAAGAGCATCAGTCATGCGACAGAGAAAAAAAGGCAGCTTTAACAGAAAGCCATAGGACTTTATTCATGTAAGAGGGAATTAACAAGGCAATATCAAACAATGGATAATTCTTCCAACTTCAGTTACTTTGGCCTTAAAGGAACTCTGTCAATCTAAATATTGCGTGTACTGGGAATGTGGATGTAAATACAATATGAATAAACATGAGATACACAAAATTGCTGCCTAAAATACGAGAAAATATAAATGTTAAAAGTGTCTGGTCTCTCCTGCTTATGACGTAATCTATGGCTTGATATTGGCTATCTATAAACCGAACTAGAGTCCCCATTCATAAGAAATTCTTATAAATGGGGACTCTAGTTCGGTTTATAGATCTGCTTTCTGGCCTTCTGTTTTTAAGCCTACTGGACAATAACCTGTCTAACCTGTTGCCTCTATAATACCATTTGGTTTTGAACCCTTCCAGTACCTTGTTTGCGTTCTCTTATCTTCTATTTTAGCAATTTCTTGAGAGATGGACCTCTCTGGGGCCTGTGTTTTTTTTTTTTAAGTTATCCAATATTATATATAATTCTGCCAGTGCTGGTGGGCTATTCTTTTTAATTTGAGACCCGATTTTAATTAAATGTCTGTGAACTACACATTTATAGGTGCACCAGGTAATCAGTGTTGCCACCTCATTGTTCCTGTTTTCTAGAAGAAAAATTATTATTAACATCCTTTACTAAGTCAAGATTATGCTTTTTATTCAATATGTTACTATTTAATTTCCAGTTAGAGCTACTCCTATCTTGATCCATATCAAGAATCTGTATAACAGGATTATGATCTGACCAGGTTTATAAATAACTTTTTTTTACCTGTTTTGTTTTAAATTTCTCACCCAAGACCATGTCCAATCTAGAATAGGTCAAATAAGTCTTTGAAAAGTAGTTGTAGTCACGTTCACTAGGATGGAAGACCCTCCAGAGGTCAAGTAGGGGGAATCTCCTTGCGTCCTTAATCAGGTTTTTGTCCTTTGTCTCCCCCCCCCCTGGTGGATCTTCTGTCCATTCCGGTGTCCAGGACACAATCAAGTCTCCTAGGATCAAAACCGTACCTCTCTTTATCCTATCGACCTTTGCAAGGATTCTCGGAATATATCTGATATGGGACCGATTGGGGACATACACCGTAAGAATGGGATACATTTTGGTCTCAGTTTTACAAATTATCAAAATATAGCGGCCCTCTGAATCTATATCCTGATACAAGATTTCGGGGAGTATCTCCTTAGCAAAGAGGATTGCTATGGCTCTTGTTTTTATCTTTAAGTGACACACTCAGAATAATTGGAAATGCTTTTGATTTCATCCTAGATTCATCCCCTTGTTTCCAATGTGTCAATCTTTCTTGTATTGCACATATATGTGCTCTTTCTTTCCTAAGATAACAGAGTATAATTTGGCTCTTTTGGTGGGAGTTGATATCGTGTCTGTGGGAATTTTTAGATTACCCATGATTTGTTCCTCCTTGAGTTTCAAGCTTAAGTCCAAGGCAGTCAAGTTGGTAAACATTCCGCTTTGAGCATTCGCGACTTGGCTACTTCTGAATTAAGTGTCAAATTAATATTTTTCCCCATGAACATGTCTCACCCTGTATCGTGGGACACCAGAGTGTCCCGAATAAGGACTGTGCCCCATAGACAGTGGGTATGCTCATACCAGATCTTCCCCAAAATTGCCCCACTGTAAATAATTGGGGATTTTCTGTACATGCGTAACGTTGACTCCCAAAGAGTGCGTGCATATATCTGGTGGGCAATAACTCACAAACAAGAAGAGGGGAATCATGATAGTGGGAGGTTTGAAAAGAAAGCCTGCAAAAGTAATTTGGGAAGACACCTATTGTAAAACAAGTAAATAATCCAATATTTTACATTATAACCTTTATTGATCATTTTTTTAAATAAATTATTTCTTTAATCTTGAAGCACATGGTGTTATGTCAGCTGATTAAACTATGTTGTTATAATAAGTCTCTCGAGGTCTTTCCCCAAAGCCGCACATCCTGTAAATATATATAATAGATCACCGCATGTTGGAAACACGTCTTCATAAAGATTTAGAAAGGGGCACAAATTGGATCTTACACTATATATCTCCATATAAGAGTACACTATGGAAAAAGAGACTTCTTTTTTTTTTCTGTTTCTAAAGATCCTCTCCATCTCCCTGTACTTTTAACATTTGCAAACATTGCTGGGATACTCGAATCGAGTTGTGGGTGTCGGGCATCAGTTTGCTTAGCATTGTCCCTTCCTGTGCCTGAACAAGCTGATGGAACCGGGAAATGCTAGCTCGGTGTCTTTCTTTATCATCAGGGGTATTTCTGACACCCCCCAGCTGCAGATCCCTTTCTTTCTACTGGTTTTGTCGATTTATCTTCTTGTTACTAATCGTCTCTGACCACCATCTTCACACTCCCATGTACTTTCTCCTGGGCAATCTGTCTTCCTTGGACATTTGGTACACTACCGTGACTCTCCACAAAGTGCTCGGAGCATTCGTTTTGGGAGACCATCTCCTTCGGTGCTTGTATGGCCCAGATGTATTTCTATATCTCCGCTGTATGCCATGAGTTCCTCATACTGACCGCGATGAGCTATGACCGCTATGTCGCTATCTGTAAACCGCTGCATTACCCTGTCATCATGAATAAACACTTCTGCGTTATTTTGGTAACATTTTGTTGGTTTTTGGGTTTTATTGAGTCTATCCCGCACACAGATATCGTGTCTAGGAAATTCTGTTTCAAATCCAACGAAATTAACCATTTTCTCTGAGATCTCTTGGCCCTCAAGAAACTTTCCTGCACCGAGAGCCACACCTTGGAGAGAGTCATCCTCATCGAATCTGTTTTTGTAGGCGTCATTCCGTTTGCACTTACGCTCTTATCCTACATCCACATTATAGCCAAGATCCTGAAGATTCCAGGCGCCGCCGGGAAGCGCAAAGCGTTCTACACGTGCTCCTCGCACCTCAATGTCGTGACAATTCTCTAAGTGACCATTTTCGGCTTGTACGTCAGACCCGAGTCCATGGTCAGTCTGGACACGGACAAACTGTTGTCTCTGGTGTACATAGCGCTTACCCCCATGCTTAACCCTATAATATACAGTCTGAAAAACAACAACGTCAAGTCGGCTATGAAACGGTTAGTAAAGAAGTGTCAAATTTCTTTGTGTCCAAATAAAGGTTTTTAGATAAGCATTGCATCGTGAAATATAAAAAGAGCTGTCTCATTCAGTCTCTCTAGTTCCTCAAAATGGCATGCGAAGTTTAATCATTTCTGTTCCTATAGTAACAGTCCGGCCTCTCTCCCCAAGCCCCTCCTTATTGGAGTATCACTGAATTAAGAAGCCCCTGTGATATTATTTTCAATGTGAGACTACGGGAGAACTGTAGAATGTTTTATAGTAAAAATAAGTGTATTTCACCTATATTACACACAACATACAGAACATAAGCTAGGCGGACATGACCCTTTAATATGAACTGCTGGTTGAAGGTTTAATACAACATAGAGAGAGAAATAAATAACGATTGTGGAATACCCAACGGGAGAATTATTCTCACAACCACTGAATGAGTCTGTAGCTATTATTTTCTTTGTAAAACTTTTTTATAAATACCGAAAAAGAACAGGAATCCACTAAGTAAAACCATCATTACAACAACTGGAAGATTGTACAGAGCGCTGGTGAGACCTCACTTGGAGTATTGTACAGAGCGCTGGTGAGACCTCACTTGGAGTATTGTACAGAGCGCTGGTGAGACCTCACTTGGAGTATTGTACAGAGCACTGGTGAGACCTCACTTGGAGTATTGTACAGACCGCTGGTGAGACCTCACTTGGAGTATTGTACAGACCGCTGGGGAGACCTCACTTGGAGTATTGTACAGAGCACTGGTGAGATCTCACTTGGAGTATTGTACAGAGCACTGGTGAGACCTCACTTGGAGTATTGTACAGAGCACTGGTGAGACCTCACTTGGAGTATTGTACAGAGCGCTGGTGAGACCTCACTTGGAGTATTGTACAGAGCGCTGGGGAGACCTCACTTGGAGTATTGTACAAACCGCTGGTGAGACCTCACTTGGAGTATTGTACAGAGCGCTGGTGAGACCTCACTTGGAGTATTGTACAGAGCGCTGGTGAGACCTCACTTGGAGTATTGTACAGAGCGCTGGTGAGACCTCACTTGGAGTATTGTACAGAGCGCTGGTGAGACCTCACTTGGAGTATTGTACAGAGCGCTGGTGAGACCTCACTTGGAGTATTGTACAGAGCACTGGTGAGACCTCACTTGGAGTATTGTACAGAGCGCTGGTGAGACCTCACTTGGAGTATTGTACAGAGCACTGGTGAGACCTCACTTGGAGTATTGTACAGAGCGCTGGTGAGACCTCACTTGGAGTATTGTACAGAGCGCTGGTGAGACCTCACTTGGAGTATTGTACAGACCGCTGGGGAGACCTCACTTGGAGTATTGTACAGACCGCTGGGGAGACCTCACTTGGAGTATTATACAGAGTGCTGTGAGACCTCACTTGGAGTATTGTACAGAGCGCTGGTGAGCCCTCACTTGGAGTATTGTACAGAGCGCTGGTGAGACCTCACTTGGAGTATTGTACAGAGCGCTGGTGAGACCTCACTTGGAGTATTGTACAGAGCGCTGGTGAGACCTCACTTGGAGTATTGTACAGAGCGCTGGTGAGACCTCACATGGAGTATTGTACAGAGCCCTGGTGAGACCTCACTTGGAGTATTGTACAGAGCGCTGGTGAGACCTCACTTGGAGTATTGTACAGAGCGCTGGTGAGACCTCACTTGGAGTATTGTACAGAGCGCTGGTGAGACCTCACTTGGAGTATTGTACAGAGCGCTGGTGAGACCTCACTTGGAGTATTGTACAGAGCGCTGGTGAGACCTCACTTGGAGTATTGTACAGAGCGCTGGGGAGACCTCACTTGGAGTATTATACAGAGCGCTGGTGAGACCTCACTTGGAGTATTGTACAGAGCGCTGGTGAGACCTCACTTGGAGTATTGTACAGAGCGCTGGGGAGACCTCACTTGGAGTATTGTACAGAGCGCTGGGGAGACCTCACTTGGAGTATTGTACAGAGCACTGGTGAAACCTCACTTGGAGTATTGTACAGAGCACTGGTGAGACCTCACTTGGAGTATTGTACAGAGCGCTGGTGAGACCTCACTTGGAGTATTGTACAGAGCGCTGGTGAGACCTCACTTGGAGTATTGTACAGAGCGCTGGTGAGACCTCACTTGGAGTATTGTACAGAGCACTGGTGAGACCTCACTTGGAGTATTGTACAGAGCGCTGGTGAGACCTCACTTGGAGTATTGTACAGAGCGCTGGTGAGACCTCACTTGGAGTATTGTACAGAGCGCTGGTGAGACCTCACTTGGAGGAATCCACTAAGTAAAACCATCATTACAACAACTGGAAGATTAGAAGATTACAGGAATTTACAAACACTTTAAAAAAAAAAAAAGATATTAGCTATTATAGGGCAATCTTGATGGCAGTCTCAAGTACTTGACTTTGGACACATCGGTCTCAGCTGGATGACATTGATGATCAGATAACTTTGTGTGTAGCAAGTTCTAGAGGTAGCTAAATGTGTTTCTCTGGTTAAAATGTTATTGCATTTGTTGTAGCATTAATATTTCTTTATTCTCCATATGTACTGTGCCTATGTGCCAGATGTGTCTATTTGGGGAGAGTTAGTTGCAGGTATGTTTCATGTAACTCTTTGTATCACCTTGATAAAGTGCATCATACCGTAGGTGTTTGTGTATCTCAGGCGAATCTTTGGGCGAATTATATTTATCGATATTATGTCATGTTTTTGGGATCATTTTCCCCCCATTTTAATAAACATTATTGTACAATAGTCGGATGTCATGTCATTATACAGAGCGCTGGTGAGACCTCACTTGGAGTATTGTACAGAGCGCTGGTGAGACCTCACTTGGAGTATTGTACAGAGCACTGGTGAGACCTCACTTGGAGTATTGTACAGAGCACTGGTGAGACCTCACTTGGAGTATTGTACAGAGCACTGGTGAGACCTCACATGGAGTATTGTACAGAGCGCTGGTGAGACCTCACGGAGTATTGTACAGATCGCTGGTGAGACCTCACTCAGAGTATTGTACAGACCGCTGGTGAGACCTCACTCAGAGTATTGTACAGAGCGCTGGTGAGACCTCACTCAGAGTATTGTACAGAGCGCTGGTGAGACCTCACTCAGAGTATTGTACAGAGCGCTGGTGAGACCTCACGGAGTATTTTACAGAGCATTGGTGAGAGCTCACTTGGAGTATTGTACAGAGCGCTGGTGAGACCTCACTCAGAGTATTGTACAAACCGCTGGTGAGACCTCACTTGGAGTATTGTACAGAGTGCTGGTGAGACCTCACTTGGAGTATTGTACAGAGCGCCGGTGAGACCTCACTTGGAGTATTGTACAGAGCACTGGTGAGACCTCACTTGGAGTATTGTACAGAGCACTGGTGAGACCTCACTTGGAATATTGTACAGAGCGCTGAAGAGACCTCACTTGGAGTATTGTACAGAGCGCTGGTGAGACATCACTTGGAGTATTGTACAGAGCGCTGAAGAGACCTCACTTGGAGTATTGTACAGAGCGCTGAAGAGACCTCACTTGAATTATTGTACGTGAAGGAGTTTAAGCATGCATGGGATAGGTATAAGGTTATCCTGGATATAAGATAAGGTCAGGGACTAATGAAAGTATTACATTACTGAGAGGGTAGTGGATGCATGGAATAGTCTTCCAGTAGAAGTGGTAGAGGTTAATACAGTGAAGGAGTTTAAGCATGCATGGGATAGGTATAAGGCTATCCTAGATATAAGATAAGGCCAGGGACTAATGAAAGTATTACATTACTGAGAGGGTAGTGGATGCATGGAATAGTCTTCCAGTAGAAGTGGTAGAGGTTAATACAGTGAAGGAGTTTAAGCATGCATGGGATAGGTATAAGGCTATCCTAGATATAAGATAAGGCCAGGGACTAATGAAAGTATTACTTTACTGAGAGGGTAGTGGATGTATGGAATAGTCTTCCAGTAGAAGTGGTAGAGGTTAATACAGTGAAGGAGTTTAAGCATGCGTGGGATAGGTATAAGGCTCTCCTAGATATAAGATAAGGCCAGGGACTAATGAAAGTATTACTTTACTGAGAGGGTAGTGGATACATGGAATAGTCTTCCAGTAGAAGTGGTAGAGGTTAATACAGTGAAGGAGTTTAAGCATGCGTGGGATAGGTATAAGGCTATCCTAGATATAAGGTAAGGCCAGGGACTAATGAAAGTATTACTTTACTGAGAGGGTAGTGGATGTATGGAATAGTCTTCCAGTAGAAGTGGTAGAGGTTAATACAGTGAAGGAGTTTAAGCATGCATGGGATAGGTATAAGGCTATCCTAGATATAAGATAAGGCCAGGGACTAATGAAAGTATTACATTACTGAGAGGGTAGTGGATGCATGGAATAGTCTTCCAGTAGAAGTGGTAGAGGTTAATACAGTGAAGGAGTTTAAGCATGCATGGGATAGGTATAAGGCTATCCTAGATATAAGATAAGGTCAGGGACTAATGAAAGTATTACATTACTGAGAGGGTAGTGGATGCATGGAATAGTCTTCCAGTAGAAGTGGTAGAGGTTAATACAGTGAAGGAGTTTAAGCATGCGTGGGATAGGTATAAGGCTATCCTAGATATAAGATAAGGTCAGGGACTAATGAAAGTATTACCGGAGACACATTCTTTGTTTCTGTGTTCTTGATTTTATGTATTCTATATTTCTACGTGGTGGTGGTGGTGAGGTAAGTTTTTCGCTGGAAGACAGATCTTATTGGTTATTTAGGAATCATTTAGTATCACTTAATCCATATGAAGATTAAAGAAATTAATAATCTACCACTGATGAAGGAATGTCAGATTGATTCAAAGTAATGGAGGACTCTGTACATATCATGGCTGATTAGTGCTAATGTGATCTGTGTCAAGGAACCATTCTCACAAATATGTGATATGTCCTCTGTGGCCTTATCATATCCACAACAATTATCACTGATCATTGGGAAGAATGTATTAATTAACACAGGTACCCTATACCATTTAATAAGCACTTGTTATGGTATT